>JAUTCZ010048192.1:0-11566 GCA_032273805.1 Melanodrymia brightae | reverse complement strand
ACGTCGCACCGTGGTTGGACAAGTTCTGAAATTAAAACGTCGAGGTATTTAGAGTATTAACAAATACAACACATATGAATACAGAAACAAATCATTATTGTGGGCCGAAACGACCAAAAGCAAATTAAATGTTGGTGTCAGTAAAGATACGTGTCAGACAATAATATACGTGATAGTCCAAATGGATGACAGTAAAGTTACATGTCATTATAGTTATCTGTCTGTAAATATACGTGTATTGATTAATGTCAGGTGGACATGAGTATACATACATTTACCAACAAACAAATGCAGATAAAAAAGGACTAACTATAACTATTCTCTTTTAATTCATTCCGAAATATAGGGGAGAGAATTGAGATAACTGAACATTTCAATTTATATTTTAAGGTAAAGTGAAAATAGTTGTATTTCTGGAGGGGAAAATCCGTTTGCTTTTCCTGCAAAGTGTAGCATTATAGAGAGGATGAGAGTGGATTATATCAGTGGAAAGCAGCACTTTGGCTCTCATTGCGGTCTTTACGTACGGTTCCGGTTACCGCTAACGAATAGAATTATCATCAGTAGATGGATTCCATATTGGACGTCGTACCTGTAATCGTTCTGATATAATGGGCGGGTGATATGGGAGAGGGATGGGTTGGTACACGTATTATTGCCATCACTGGCTTCTTGAATATAATTATATTATTAGCTAGCAAGTTCATCACGATAGTTTAAACATATATCTAGTGCAAATCATAATGTCGTTATCGTCTTCAAACCCGTAGCTCTGCACACAGCGCAGGGAGGGAGGGATAGAGGGATAGAGCAAGGGAATGAGTCATGGGGAGTGAGGATGAGAAAGGGACAGGGTAAAGGAGTGAGGAAATGATAGGAAAAGAGGGAGAGAAAGACATGGGGGAAAAGAAGGGAAAGGGGAGATAGATAGAGAGAGAGAGAGAGAGAGAGAGGGAAAGAGAGAGAGAGAGAGAGAGAGAGAGAGAGAGAGAGAGAGAGAGAGAGAGAGAAATTATATATGTTTACCAGTTCTACTCCATTTTCGCGTATAACAACATATAAGAGGAACATATTGTGTTTCGCATATCATAAACTGGATTAACAAGATGCATTATTCAGATATCAATACTGAGACATCACGCAGAAGATAGGCGAGATGAGAAATACCAGAGACTGCTGGCATCGCCCTGCTGAACCCTATTAATCCACCTTCTGTCAGATTTCATGACGTCACGACAAATTGGGTTCCAACTCCTCCAAGCATTTCGGTCTTAATTTTAACTATGACATCTTTATCTGTGATTGGCGAGAGGAGCGGACAGTGGAATGTACAAGGTTAATCTGCACCTCGGGTTATAGGATATTGACAGAGCAATGATCTGCTCGCCACAAAACTGTTACCCTCAGGGCAACGATTTCATCTCCTTGTTGCTAACTTCCTGATGGATTTCTACGCATATTTTTTTACTTTTCGGCAGCTCTTACTGCCAAATTGAAATATGTAATCAATAAAAGCCACACTAAGACTTGAACAGGGCAAGTCTCGTTTCAGTCAGTTGAGACAGTAAACTGGTAATTTTGTGCGAAAAATGGGGTTGGGGGAGAGGAGGCGAAAGTTTTGTCAAGTTTGATGAGCGTGGTAATTTAAGTGATGGCAATTGCATTGGAAACGCGCTTGGTGATATAGCCGGCTTAAAGCCGCATGTTTTAGTTCCAGAGCATGTTACAATAGCGCACGCCAGAACAGGAACATTATCAAACAGACCAAACAATATATCTTCATGATGGTTTTTACGGTATACACACATGTATGTATAATCAGCCCGCTTTAATAGGGTTGTCGGAATACATAAACAATATATTATTGTGAGCAACAAATGAAACCAGAGTAAAAAAAATGCAAGTGCGAAGTCCTGAACAAGGGTACGGAAGTATGTTTAATACTACTATAGGAATCTTTGTCCTAAACAGACTTCCATTAATCACATGGTTTTATTCGGCTTTTCTTATAGTAACAATAGCAATTGTAGGTAATAATCTCGTTTTGTGGATCAGGCTTAATATTCCATTCCTTAAAATCCCATCTTATTATTTAAACCATTAAATTTGTATTATGGATATTACCGGACTTGCATTCCTGTCGGACTTGCGTTCCTTTTCCACCGGTATTATCGATACGGGTTTCTTCTTTGTCTGCTATTAGCAGTTCCACAGTCGGTCTTTGTACCGATTTCCTGCAACAAGTAAAAAAATTGTGGAAATATTACAGAATATTCAACAGTTTTATTGATGGTCGTGAGACTTTTATTCATTTTCGGTTTTGCAAACATCGGTCTTTTTATGTATCGAATTCCTGCAAAACAAATTTGTGGTAATATTACACAAGATTAAACTATTTTAGGATTGATCTCACAGGAGAATCTTCTTCCTTTTTTTTTGGTTTTGAAAACATCGGTCTTTCGGTCGCTAGAGATCACGTGACGAGTTGGATCCGTCAGCGGGTTTCCGTTCTGCACGGCAATCTCTCTTGACACTCTAGCGCGGCGCTTGGCCTGGTGTCCCGCCCTCTTCAACATCCACATCAAGATGGACGTCATCAATATTCATGGCCGCTGACAAACTCGATAGCCTGCCATAGCAAATGGATTCTTGTTGATGTTCCACTTATGCCTTGTTCATGCAAATTTTCATTTATAATACAACTCACTGGTCTTCTCAACCCTCGCCTTTTAATTGACATTTGCTGTTCGACTGGGAAATGGTGCAACATTATTTATCTTCTTCTGGAATGCGTTTTGCTCTGTGTGTTTGTGATGTAATAACAGAGAGGTTGCGCAACATTAATTCAATCGAGTCCATTGATCACAGCAATCGTTTTGACAACCACAGAACCATTCCGATATGCAAATACTCAACCAAGAGGTTTTTTTTTTCGTTATGGCAGAGAATCTGAAAGTTAAAGCCACGATTCCTAGTTTCAAAACGGACGCCACCGTGTTTGCTCAGATAATGCTATTTGTAACCTATTTCTGGCTAATGGTATATTATTTTATTATTAAAATTGACATTTGCTTACAGCTATTCTTAATACTTTCAATATCAATGTAAATATAGGTACGTATCCAACGCGTTTGTAGTAGCTTAATGTGGTCCGTGGACATTTGTCTGTCACGTGACAAATACTTTAAGCAAATTTACACATTAAGCTACTATAACGTTTTGGATACATAATTACAATGTGTTTATTGATATTGAAAACAATAAGATGTAACTAATGTGCTTGTGAAAGATAAAATAATTAAACCATGTCAAACATTAGCACACGTCGTTACGGCAGCCGTTTTATTTTGTTTTTTTTCTCGAAACGAGTAAAAGAGGTCAAAGTAATTGATTGCATCTAACATCTGATCTGTATGAATAACGTATCATATCGTGAAATAGTGTTTACAATTGTGTTAGTGGTGTAGTAGTAGTTGGAGTTGATGTAGCGGCAACAATAATAATAATAATAATAGTACTATGATGATCGTGAAGTTTATTGTAATAATCGTAGTAGTAGTTGCAGTAGGGTGTTATATCTTATTAGCAACGTCTCCAATGACGTATGTGGAATGCAAACATGATAGGTTGACGACCAATACATACCCCAACTCCCCCCTCCCCAAGCAAGAGCAAAAACGATATCGGCTATTGGGTGTCAATATATCGTAAAACTGTTTATATATAATATAAAAACCAGTGCCTAACACAACACTGATAAAAAAAACAAAAAAACAATGATGCAACTAAAAACATAAATAAATAATGAAAATAAGAACGAAAAAAAAAGATTTAAAAATCAAATAAAAACAAAACAAAAACAAAACATCAAAACAATGTAGACGAGCACGTATACTTATGGTATCTCATTGTATAGGCCAATAGTTCACTTCCTAGTAAAGAGAATCTAATCAACATCTTCCTTTTGTTTCATAGATTTTTAGTGTATACAGTTTCTAATCCAATACAATACGATGAAAAATAAACGTCAAACGGAATTCAAATAACATCATTATCGTATAATACAACGCTAATGTATTGTTTCAATAGATGGGGTTACTATACCAACAATACAAATATTTTATAAAGTATAATTTAGTTCGTATTTGATGCACCATTATCTTTATTTGCGTTAATTGTTAAGGCTACTATGCGTAGATTAAAAAAAGTGGAAAGTGTTGTGCAACCTATATCACCGGAAGAGACGACATTAGGAGATATAGCCAAATATTATGCAACCGATTTCTTCAGATGAGACAACAGTCTACGATATATATAGCAACGTATTAAGCAACCGATATCTACTGCAAAAAGCCATTATTGCATGACACGTTTATTTATTGGTCCCCTCATTGTATTTAAAAGTCCACGTGTCTGCATGAAGTCTACGAGTCATCTGATTTATATTCATTCTGTGTTTGTTCTAACGTAACTTGAATGTAGTTACTTCATTCATCTTGCCTGTTTAATAATTACTATATGAACTCTGTGCCATTTCCAAAACATTTCTGATAGAATCTTGCTTGCACTAACACTAATTCCTCACTCTATCCCGACCTCGCCATTAATAAGTATTTACATTCCCATACATACACCACAGAAATGGGACTCTATTAAATCATGTACCAGAGAAATCGATCTGATGAAAAATGTCTATTCCAGCTTAACGCTAACCTCAATTTGTCGTTCTTTCATTATATACCTGATAGTGGCGGGAACGAAGCAAATTCATCGGATTGGTAACAGAAATCTCGCCCTATATGCCGCACCAATGCTGAGTATGGCTAATCTCTGATTTTCCATTAATTCTGGGTCTTTTCACATCGGGCGACGCCGAATCTTCATTTTGCGAGCAAATCCATTAGGAACGTCTCGGCTTTATGTGCCTTGTGCCTCGACATCAAACAATAGCACGAGGTTCAAAGAAAGACAGAGTTTTTTCCCTCACAAACAAATTGTATGAGCAATGTGTTGACAGTAATTGATGGATGAAAGCGATCATGGGTTTATGAAAATACATTGCAATCTGTCTGGCAATGTCGTTGTAAATAGATATGTCAGCACGGACTCATCTTAAAGCCGCTGGTTCGGGTTTAAGGCTGGTGGCAAAAAACACGCATGCCAAAGCCTTAATGATGCTAACGTTATCAAAATGTCAATAGAAAAAGTTCAACGAAGTCTTGACGTTATATACACATGAACCACGGTTTGAACAGTGATGATGCCATAATTATGTGGAAGTTCGCGAAAGGAAATCATATCGGGTCTTATTCCCTTTAATTGTACACTTATATTTTGCCCATAGATCCAAAACACAGTCCCATAGGTATGTATATATTGAGGGAAGTTAAAATGTTATGACGGTAAACTCAGGGCCCCCTACCCACACTGACAAATACGGTTCTTGGGAAAAATAAAGGGATTTAAAAGCAACGCAAAAAACCAACACAAAGAAACAAAACAAAAATACACCCAAACAATCTCGAATCAGTTGCTTTAACATTGTTGGCTAAGTGACAGTATCTACCATAACGCACACCGTACTATGTGTTTGGCAATAATTATAATTATGACCAACAATACTCACTACAAGTTATTATATTTGTCTGACGAGTTCGTTATGTATTCCAAATTTACTTTCAGATTCCAAATCCCAAAATGAAAAGAACAGATATTTAAGAACATTTCAATGCTATCTGTGTGTAATGAATGTTGACACGTTGAATCGGGAAGAGAACGGAGCGTCCATTAGTTCAATTTAATGCCGCTCCTCCGCTGGGCCATCTCCCGGTGTCGCCATATCACTAGCAGCCACATTGATATGATAGGCAGTGACACCACGTCTCACGTGTCAACATAACACATCAAATATAGACGTTCAGTCATTCGCTTCTCACACTATTAATAGTATTCTCCACAATCACTGGAGACAATCACAACGCCTAGTTTTAAAACGAATACATGCGCCGTGCGTGCGCAGATATTTCTATTTGTAACATATTTTATTTGTTATTGATATTAGCATTTACGTACATCTTATTGTTTTCAATATCAATATATGCATCGTAGCTTAATATTATGGTCCTTGGATATGTTTTTTGTGGCACATGGCATATGATTGTAGGCAAAAGTAAACATTAAGCTACTATAACAATTTGGATGACAAGAAACACATTGGATATACATATATTGATATTATAAGCACTAAGATGTAAATAAATGTTAATTTTAATAATAGAGAGATAGAAATATGTTACAATAAGTCACGCAAGCACGATGGCAGTCGTCTTAAAACTAGAAATTGTGTCTTTAACCATCTCAAGACAAATTACATATCATTTCATCGTTTTGATGAAAACAGACAAAAACACTATTCCTGTGTCACGACGGGTACCAGTGGTATTGCAGGATAGGTTCCACTTACGCGAACACCTGATGTCATCACATTGTCTGCGATTCGTGCGTGCATGCCATCTCTACTATTAATGTCACTTCCACTCTCAATTGTTGGTGGTTTTATCGTTAATGTTGAATGAAAGCAGTGGAAAATATAAAAAATGCTATTTTTACGACGAGATACTCTCAACTATTGCAAACACCTGGTATCATCACCAATTTGATTTGATTCATAGTTACACAAGCCTCGTCCCTGACATCAAATTATGTACCCTTAGGTGGAATAGCACTATCCCACACCAGTACATATGATGGATTCTTATAATCTCTATCTTGGCACTCTGTTCCCTTAGATTGTGCATTGTGCAGATCCGCGTTTGGCTATGCTCACGACTTTGACGTTAATTAGTTGTAACATATTTACGTGCTTATATCAAATTAAGGTTCAATTACGCGTCTTGGACACGCAGTCCAGCTGCCTCGACTGACCGCCCAGGACAGGAGTCAGTGTTAGTATGAGAGAGGAGACCCTCAGCTTATTACTATATAGAGCAATGGAGTATTTCACAGACAGGATAATTCATACCATTTGTTAACCTGTAGTGGGATACTGGGCTGTGCAATTGGGACTTGCAAAACGTGCACTAAGGTTGGAGCCAGTACGGCGATTTAATATACCTTCCACTTAACCGACATTCGAACCCAGCACCTACCAGTATTGAGCCCAGATGTCTAACAATTACGCCACGGAGACAGGCGGTTTTGGCGTATATCTTGTCCAAATTATTTCAAAAAGGTCTATTTTTCGGCGTTAGTTTTCGGAGAAGCCTTGTATTACTATTAGTGCAAGACACATTGATTGCAAAAGCGATGATAACAGTGCAAGATTGAAGGGAATCTCCCACGGTGTGTTCGGCTGCCACTGTGACTTGTCCTTCCATAAGTCATTAAATTACGTCAAGGTAAAATAGACAATTTCCTGTTGTTGAGTATAGTGGAGAAACGAGTTCAGTTAGTGCACGAAGACGCGCTGCCGTCTGCCATCATAACACTGGACAGTAGCTGTGGTTAGTTTGTTAGTTAGTTAGAACTGTTTACGTGGTCTTAGCCAATTAAGGTTCGAGGATGATTGCCATGGTCACGTAGTCCAGCTGCCTCAGCTGCCTGACCAGGGAAGATGTTAGTGTTTGTATGAGGGTCAAAATCCGCTACTCCTATTAAAACAAAATGTTGATAAGTAGCAAGGGATCTTTAATATGCACGTTCAAACGTTCTACTCATTGAGCCTTGCGGAGCACTCACTCTGGTTTGGAGCGCGCATTGAAATTGAAAATCCCATATACCACGAATGGAACTCCAGTAGAACACATTGGATGTCCAACACAGTTATTTCGATACATGGTCTCAGAAGAAGCCCGTTGCTACCATAAAAGTTACGCTTACCTATTTTATATGCACATTCCCACAGACATAATATCACATGATTCAGCCTTTGGTGTAGTAGTCGTGGACCACTGGTTGGAACGGGGAAAAACATGTCTACTCACAAGGATTGACACTTCGACCTCAGATGGACGATCTAGCGCTGAGCTAAATCCCCATTCCGAATATCTGAAGTGCCCTTTATAGAGAGGTGAACGTTATACAAATATAAGAAAATCGACCATACTTAAAATGAGTTAGAGAACAATCTTTTTGTGTCTGTCTTGTACAGAGATCAATATTCAACACGAAAACAATTTCATCTCTTGAATTAGACGCGTATGAAGCGTTAAATTGCTGTAGACCAGCAGGTTGATTAATAACAGTGCTTGGATATATTGACGAACCCATTTGTTATACTGTTATTTGGCTTGACATCATCTCCAAGGTTCAATGGCTTCCAGAAATATCAACCATTTGACAACACTCATATCTATAACTCACATGATCGCAATAGAGTAAGACCATCACATTGAAACGAAATGTCATAGTACTGATTAACCCGGAGTGACAATAAATAAACACATACTGGCTGGATTCGAACCTAATGTCCATGACTTTAAAGCTGTTTTGTAGGCATTGTAATATCGTGGAAACTCGTTTAACGGGCTACCCCTTGTGACGTTTTTTTTATAGATTGCATATTTACAATGAACGTAAAAATTGTGACCCTTGTGCCTAATCCATTTGTTAAAATCAATAAAATATGTTTTCAATCAGCAAACAGACCCCACCCAGACCAACACACTTCAAGAATAAAGAAACACAAATGCAGAAGTTGTCCCACATGACAGAGTTGTCAAAGTTACGCCAACGTTTGTTTGTCACGTGACACACGTACTCGTAATGGGAAGAAATTTAATTAAAAATAACACGATTTTCGGGATCACCCTGTATAAAGTAACATTCGCCCAGAGAGTGCATTTACTCTCTCCCACTATCTTAATAAGCACACCGACACGGCTCTGTTATTAAGACATCAGCCACACATGTTGCTTAAATAATGATCATGTTTCTCTTGTGCCTGACGGAAGGAAATGTGGAGTATGTCTCGGATTGTGACCCATTTCCATCCTTCTCGGAGGCGAATCAAAGCTTGTCAGCATCCCTCGGTCACCGATCACGAGAAAGACGGCCAGCCAGCGGCGTAACGAGCGACAGTCGTGGCGTAACATGAATACAAACCTAACGGCGGAATGAACTCAAATACGGCTTTTCATTTGCAAATGTCAAGATAGTTCTTCAAAATGAAATGATCTTTGGTCTCCGAACTGCACCATGCTGACATCTGCACGCAACGTTAAATGAAGACGTAACAAGGCCTTCCGGATACGCAGCATGTAATGGCAGAAAGTAGTTGCTTGTTAGAAAGACCTGACGACGAGAGGAGTCGTGTGGTCAGAGCGTTAGTGATTTCTTACAGCAGTTGCAAATTAAACGATCTTTCGGCGTTTTGCAGTCAGTTAAAGGCACAGTGGCTAGTTTTAAGACAAATGCCACCATGTTTGCGTAGCTAATGTTATTTGTAGCATACTTCTGGCTAATGGAACATTTGTTTATTATTAAAATGAACATTAACTTATGTTTTATTGCTCACAATACCAATATTTGTATCGCCAATGTGTTTCTGGTCATCCAAATTGTCATAATAGCTTCATACGTACTTATGTCTAAACTAATTTGTCTCGTATTATTTAGTGCTCTGTATGGAGGCATTCGTCTTAGATCGGGAATGTCCGTTTAATCACGAACCAGTTGTGTTGATTCCTGCATTGAAATAGACCTTTGACAACGGATCTCGAAAAAGTGGGGTGGAGATTACTTCTTAAACTTTAGTAGATATAAGCAGCTAAAACTCCATTCAGTTCGTTTAGACAGATTGGACAACAGAAGATGTCACTTAGTCAATCTACCTTTAACCGGCATTTAGATCTCGTTATGTTTGATTGACACCTTGGATCCAAATGGACACACAAAGCAATGGAATCGACATGACTCGAAGATGAACTTTTCAATCGGAAAGCAGGATGGCGGGAAACTGTTTGCACTTCCCAAACAAGAAGAAGACGTGGTCTCATTCATTTCCATTTCACTTCTGTCTTTCCATTTCACTTCTGTCTTTCCGTTTTGTCAGATGTCGGGGAAAGCCTGATTGCTTTCAGGGTTAGTCAAGCCTGTCGGTGTCACTGTATTGACTATTAAGATGGTGTGTAACTGTTATAGGCATACACAGACAGACATATTATCACATTTTGTTTGGTGTGTAACTGTTATAGGCATTCACACACAGACATGTCGCGTGTATTAACTATTCGTGTTTGGTGTATGACTGTTATAGGCATTCACAGACAGACATATCGCATTTTGTTTGATGTATGACTGTCATAGGCATTCGCAGACAGATATATCGCGTGTATTAACTATTTTTGTTTGGTGTATGACTGTTATAGGCATTCACAGACAGACATATCGCATTTTGTTTGGTGTATGACTGTTAAAGGCATTCACAGACAGATATATCGCGTGTATTAACTATTTTTGTTTGGTGTATGACTGCTATAGGCATTCACAGACAGACATACCACAATTTGTTTGGTGTATGACTGTTAAAGGCATTCACAGACAGACATATCGCATTTTGTTTGGTGTATGAATGTTATAGACATTCATTTGAGATATTTAAATAAAATTGTTTCAACCGTAAAGATTATATTTAAATATAGTTTGATATACATGTACTAGTAAATAAAATTGTGTCGATCGCAAAAATTATAATTTTTATTTAAAAAAACAAAAGAAAAATGTAAAGATGTCTATGACCGATTTAGTTCCCTTTTGACCGTTCTATAATATTATAGTGTTGACTGAAATAATCAGGAGCGGATCTAGTAGTGGAACGAACTTCCTATCTCGGCTATATCTGACAGTATTTTTGTTGTCATACATAAGTTTCACAATTCTAAAAGTGAACACTACTAGTTTTATACTGTATTCGTTTGACAATAAAGATTACGGAGTATTGTATTATTAGAAAACAGTTGCCTCAGTAATTTTAAATTTTAGTTTTTCTTCATTTAGCCATAACAATAATTATTTAGATAATTTAATTATTGAAAACTGTGTTTATTTGATGTTCTAGATAACAGGAAATAAGATATGGTCGCCAAGGGAAAACGAATATGGAGTTAAACAGGAGTGCGAGTGCACTTAAATAAGCGTGATTAGAGATCAAGAATCGATATAATCCGGCAACGTTTTGTTGCAGAACACATCATTTCAGAGTTTGCAATTTGAAGCCACTGGCACAAGTTTAAAACGGATGTAACATAAAAACGCGAGCCCCAAAGCATTAACAATCCAAACATTATCAAAACCGTTAGTTCTACAGTGACGCTATTATGGTATAATTACATTGATTTTTAAAACTTTAAAGTGGCTGGTTCGAGTTTAAATGTGATTTTACTGACGGTGCAGGCTATTATCGTCTTTACCGAACACTCCGTGCCATCGTTGTATAAAAGTAGCGTGTGTGTGTGTGTGTGTGTGTGTGTGTGTGTGTGTGTGTGTGTGTATGTGTTTGTGTGTGTGTGTGTGTGTGTGTGTGTGTGTGTGTGTGTGTGTGTGTGTGTGTGTGTGTGTGTGTGTGTGT
>JAUTCZ010048181.1:0-11567 GCA_032273805.1 Melanodrymia brightae | reverse complement strand
GTGGCAGCTTTGGCCTTCCACAGAAATAAAACAACGTGGATGTGACGTAATTGTTATGGGAATTTCCAAGCACCACCGACCGATGTTCATCTGTGCCAGACGGGAATAAAATTGGTTGTGAACATTTGGAGATACTGGATGTTTATAGATCGTATAAAAAGTGCATTAAGAAAATCAGTACTTTTCGCTATGTGGTGGTGATAATCACAATTATTTACTACAAACAAGCGCATGTATAAAACAAAATTTGTGGCATCGACGGGGAAGTGTTTGACAAACAAAACTTCCAAATATGACGTCACAGAGTTTAGCCGATTGCGCGTGGGCACACAGTAAAGTTTACTGTCCGAAACCGATACCTGTCCGAAACACATTCCTGCACGATACTACTAAACACACAAACTACTACCGGTATACAAGTTCCGTGAGAAACTGTTTATATTACAACGAGCATGTTTTTAATTGTATAACACAAACGAAATCCATTGATTGTATGATGGAAAACATGCAAGTTGTAATATATAACTGATTGCTTACGAGAACAAGTATAGTAATTAGTATTCTATTTATTACAATCAGAAAAATTGTTCAAACAATGAAAAAATCTACAATTTAAACAGGATAAACAAACAGATAGAAATATAGATATAGGCAATTGAACCCGCTGTGAGGATTTTGATGCCGTGAGATGAGGTTATGACCTTTGTAAATTGATTCCTCACATTGTGTGATACGATACATATAGCACATAGTGAACTCTTCACTGCAGTGTAATAAAACAAGTTTTGGCACAATTATGTCTGAATTGAAACACGTGCGAATGACAGTTTGTGTATTTGACACTAAACGATAGAAGGTTGTTCATGATAAATGCAAATGAGGGTGGTGGTAATTTTCCTTTTAGATTTTTCTTTTCCAAACACTCGCTGTTTGAACGTTTCTCTTTCCGTTATTACATACACATAGCATAAGCCGGATATTGTTTAACGAATTTGTGTCTGTTGCATCGTGTTCTTGTTTGTTATTGTTTCATTGTTTGAACTCAATTATCTACATTCATATTATTCATATTCAGATCAGAAACCGATACTTTTTTGCCATTCTAGGAATAACTATTAGCGTTAGAAAATTGAAAATGTACTTTTTACCCTATATTTACTCTATCTGAATGTCTGTCTCTCTTTTTAATTTAATTTTTGTAATTAAACTATTTGTATTCAGTGGTATTCTTTGTCTGTACCAATAAATGTCACTTTTATCTCCTGATAACTGATTAATTCACCCAATTCACTTGTTGGTCGATTAATTTACAACCGAGTGTATTATTACATGTATGTAATGGAATTATTGCATTACAAATTCAGAGCAAGTTGACATCTGTCTATAAGCCTAACGTTTTCTGTAAAATGAAATCACAGTTTTTACATCAAATAAATTTGTTTCAGTGTAAATAAAATACAAGTTGGTTAATAAAACAGACTAATACTGTAAATAATTTTAGCCAATCAGAACTGTCATAATTTGTATTTCTAACAGCCAAAGCAGTATGTGATAATGGTAAATGCCTACTCATGTGTTATCAATCACTTATTCAATATATATATATAATATACAAATTTGTATTTCTTACAACTACATAATTGTAAGAAATACAAGTTTGAATATATATTGAATAAGTGATTGATAACACATGTGTAGGCAATTAATGTAAAACAAAATCTTTTTATAATTTAGCCTGACCTAAATGAAGTACATGTATGTTAAGGGCTGATTTTAGGGAGTAGGTTACAGACCAATTGGCAATTTTTTTTATCCTAACTTTTCTATTCATATCACTTGGAGATGGTGTGTATGTAGTGTACAAAATAGTTATCAGGATTTGTTTTAAACTCATTTATTTAACACTGTTGCATGTTATTGGTTTTGTAAGTGCTCTCTTAACTACATATATTGAACATAATATGTATTAACATGCACATCGTGCACATTTTATTGTCATGGGTATTGATGTTTTGGGAGATTTAAAATAATTTTTTTGGAATGTACCTTATAATTGCATGCTACCAAATGAATTAAATTCTTATTGCTGACAATGTTAACATTTTCTATAAAACAATATCTTGGCCTGAGGCAGTAAAATTTCAAATAACAAGAGACGACATGTAATAACATTCAAAGAAAATGTGGGGAAGCGGATCTCATTTTACTTAAAATATTTAAAGGATAATTATATATTAAATCAGTTGTATCTTTTATGTATCCTAATGGCCTATACATAATTTAATCTTGAATATATATAATTTAACATGTATTAATTAAATAACACAATGCTAATTTATTGGACATAAACTAATACTATTTACACAAATAATCACTCACATATTACTACAATTAAGGGCTTCAGTTGCTTTTACTCCTTATAAATTGCAGCTCAAAAGATTTAAAACTGTGCATACCATGGAATATTTTCATTCATCACAACCATTACTTTGAGATAGCAACAAAAACGATGTAATTAATTTAAAATAATTCCGTTAACTGATATATACATTATGTTTTATGTTTTTGCAGCCATTTGATTACGTATATATTTGTTTTTTTAAAACTAACAGTCGACATAGATAATGACGTAAGACTAGTAGCAGTGAAAGGTATGTACATGAGCAGCTCATTTGAGACCACATCTTTCCATGTTGCCTGTGTGTGTACAGTACAGTAGTTTATGCATTCAATTGTTCTATTTGTGCATTTGTTATTTATTAAACATCTCAAAATTGTTAGTTGTTTTTTTTTTTTTTCCGTTCCTTTTTTAAGATGTTCTTTCTTTTACCCACTGTTCTCGTTGATCCACTGTAGGACTGACTGTTCATTGATCACTATTGTTACTAATCTGCTTAAGCATTTGCTAACTCTTTGGATTTCAGGACCACGACCAAACAATACTGGACAGACCGAACCATGTAAGTTTGTTCACAATAGCTCACATCGTTATGACTTATACTGTCTCCTTTCTGCTCGCAATAGCATGCAATTTGCCATGTCTTCTCATGTTTATCAAAATGATGCATCTCGATTTATATACAAATTATATAGAGGGTCCCCGTCATCAAAATTATTATTTAGAAAGAAAAGGAAAATGCTATTTGATGTTTTTATATTTTCATGCATAGGGTATAATTACATGCATTTAACAGTTAAAACATTTTTATTTATGGTCTATTTTAAAATTGTTAAATGATGATATAATGTTTATTTGGATCAACTTGAACATAGTTTGTAGTATGCTTATGTTTTGTAATATTTGATATTGTTACATTTTTGCACTAGGGTGTAAAAAATGTTCATCAGTTTGCACTTTACATACCGTAATAAATGTATATAGCAAATGTCTGATAGTAAAATATTTGTGAATGAGACAAGATGGATAAATGAGGCAAGATAGATCAAATGAATGTATGATGTCATTGTCACCTTGGACTAAATACTAAGTTAAGCATTGTCTAAAGGGTATAGAGATTAATTAATACCACGAGCTTGATGATTTTTGCTAAATCAATGAATGAATCAAGTTTGATTTATAAGGCAAGAGCAATGCATAATCAGATCAATTATTTATGTCAGTTCGATGATTTAGGCACCATTGATGAAAGAGGTGAGATCGATTATTGATGTGAGTGCGATGATTGAGGCCTAGATTGATGAATATGTGAGATCGATTATTGATGTGAGATCGATTATTGATGTGAGTTCAATGATTGAGGCTAGATTGATAAATAAGAAGAGATTGATGAACAATGAGACTTTGATGAACGCATGATATCGATGATTGAGGTTAGATCAGATGAGAAATAGAACACATTATAGATAACTTATTAATTGTTTATACATGTACTTGCAGCAAGGAATCTTTTATATGCACTTTTTTTCATAGACAGGACTGTACCACATACCATAGAATTATATAGGGTGAATTTGGGTTTGGGCATTCAAAATGAAACACAAATACCTACATGTATCTCCATCTGTGAGTAATCTCACGATGAGAACATGTCTCATCTTGGCTGTTCCGATAACAGTGGTGACCTCTGAGGTCATCCCAGTAGGAAACTAGCTGGGGAAGTTGGCAATTTAGTTTAAGTGGTATAACTGGAAATTAAGGCCAACATTAAAAAAGTAGTGTTTAATTAATAAATGCTATGATTGTGATTGGGAATGAGAAATATAAGTTGTGTGTATTATTAATTGAGTGTGAGAACTATGAGGTGTTGTCTTAATTAGTAGAATGCTGAGTAATTGAGTTACAAAATGCTTTCAATTGAAATTCTCAACTCAAGTGATCTGCTTGTAACTACATTAAGAGTGCATTGTATTACATGTACGTATAGGAAGTAGCAATGTATATATTCATTTCAATATACTGTAAATGTAGAAAGTTTTGTGAGCAACAAAGTACTGTGATGAGCTAATCATTGCAATTCTTTCTCTACGCAGTAGTATGTTACTTTTTATTAATACAGCTCTAGAAGTTGAAGTCGTAATACTTTCTACACATAGTTTTGGCCATTGTTGACCACTCGGAATACTTTCATGATGCAAACATGTACATAGTAGATTTACAGTATGAATAATTGACTGATGAAATTGATTTGTCTTATATCCTACTTGAATGAATGTGGCATATACAATGTATGTTGGTGTTGTTTTTGGTGTTTATTTAATTATCTTAATCGAAGAAAGATATCAATAGATCAGAATACGTAATAGCAGCACAGTATTATTATTATTATTATTTTGTATTCAAATTTGATGTTAAATGCATGTTTATAGAATATTAGATTTTTTAATTAAATCTATTCTATTTTTTATAGATTAGATTAAATTTGAAAATTACCTTTAACCTTGATGCATCATTTGTAGCTCGTTTGAGCGTATGTCATATTGTGTAACTTTTATGCACCTTTAGCTTGCATGTGATTACTGTTATATGCATTGGTAACATTAAAAGCTGCATATTAAAATGTCACACAGTATGACATACATTATATATTCCTGTTACTGTTTATAAAATAAAACAAGTGTGGGTGAGGTGTTTAGAGGATGAAGAAGGTATTTAACACAATATTATATTTTTATACTGGTTGATGTAGTGTTGTGAAAATATATTCTAAACACTTGACCGATTTAACTTGACCGATTTCAGTGCTGTATTCGTCATAGTTTGTTGAAGGCTTTTTAAGGTGGATTCAACAAAGTATTATATAATACTGAAACTTGTCTGTCTGACATTGCAGTAATATCTCAATACAATGATCGATAGCTTGTGTAACTAAGAAAAAGTAAAATGATAATTTATATAGACATGCTTAAAGGTAAAATAGTACGTAAAATAAGGTTTATTAATTGGAAAGATTCATACTTAAAGTATCATAAAGATCGACAAATGGGCAAGTTTGTCAAAACTTTAACATTTAGCTCGCGTCTAATCGGTTATTTCCACTACTGGTATGATACTGGTACGGTACTTTTTGGTGATGTGCATGAAAACTTTCGAGTTTAAACTTGCCTGATTTGTTGAAATCATTGAAAAATCATCAGCCCTTCGAATGGATATCTCGGGCCACAATGTCATTTTCATCTTCCATACTCAGATAGAGCCCATTTCTAGTTAAATTATTTTTGTTTATTTAAAGTTGAAAAGTTCTGATATAATTTAAAGATATTTTCATGTATATATAAATATACTACCGGTATAAGTTTTTGTTTTTATTTGTTTAGCAATAATATCAAACTATTGATTAATCTACATTTGTATGATTTGTATTTTTTATAAAAATGTTTTACTTTTTCTTACGTTCTCAAACTATCAGTTAATTTTGCAGCATGTTAGTAATTAGGGCCTCCACGAATCCAAAATATCGGACTTGAGGGACCTGGACTTGAGTATATGACATTTACATGTTGTACTGTAACTAGACAGTAGTCAACAAAATGGTTTTTAAACACAAAGAATAAAGTAAAATAACATTATCCATCATAAAATTAATTGACTAAAACATTAATCAATTAATTTTTGCAGCTTATTTCTCTTTCGATATGTTATATTTATTACACTTAACTTCCATAAACTGGTCTGACACAGGTGTGTTGGCAGGTGCCAGCAGATGTACGCCTCTAAATTTAATAGGCTATCATTGACATGCATGTACATGTATGTAAAGTAGATTTTTAAATATATGGCTACAGTTGCCATGTAGAGTATTATGGATAAAGGTACAGTTTTTTCATGATTTACATGCTAGGCGATATCAAATTGTATTGCATTACCAATTGCATACATTGGGGAGTACTATTCTAGTACAAAATGTTGAGTACTATAGTATAATACAAGACTATGTGACACTTATAGTTAGAGTGGTCTGCTTTGGACCAGCACTCTAGTGCTAGGAACGGACTCAGGTCTGCTAGATTTGGCTCAAGTACTCGTGTAGACCCTATTAGTAATTTGTGCACTTTGTTGAATTTCTTAAAATTCAAGCTCCATTCAAATTGAACTTTCCTTAATGATGTTATGTAATAGTTTCTGACAAATATTTTCACAATACTGCATCTTCCAATAGAAACACATTAAAGTAAACTTCTGGTACTTTTACCAATATAAATGTAATACCAGTATCAATATAATTAACAATTCATTTTTTCTTAATTATCCATTATATTTATTTTATACTATAATACTTATTGTATATTTATTAACCTTATTTTAAAAGGTTTGTATTTCCATTGTCATGATTTGATATAAGGCACACGAACACTAACTGCTTTGCTTGCTTCAATGGACCGAAAACAATATGTCACAAAACAGAGTCCTATAATGTTAGCTTATACATCTTAAATTTTGTATATGGCCATACTCTGTAAGTGTGTTCTAATTCATGTATTAAATGAAAAAAAATGGTTACGTGTTTCTTTCAATCAGTATGACACACACCACAGTATTAATTGATTCATTATCAGAACATGTATAGAAAAGTATTTTTTTAATTAAAGCTAATGTTTTAAAATATCTTTCACTATGTGGCTCTTTAAGTTCACCAAACCACAAAGTATGTCCTATAAATACTTGGTGTCAAAATCACAAGTTGCATTACAACAGCGACATTAAGAAATTTTTGACATAAAGAAATCTTTATTACACACGTAATTTATTATTTATTAACTAATGTATGCTGAATTCTTTACATGTAGATAATAAATATAGATACTGGACATGTGAAACATAATATTATAATACATTTGTCAGGACGGCTTCCAAGTTGCTTTCTCACTGCATTTTCACATAGTATGATGACCATAGTTGTTTACTTACGTTTGATAGGTAGTGTTTATTTAGACGTGATAATCTATTTTTACACCGCTTTATGAATATGATTTTTGACAGTACGTATTGTTTTTGACTGGTTTTTTTTATGTTTTATTATTGTTTTTGATGGTGATTTGGTTTTTTATTTTGTAGTGCTCTCTAATGATGCTGATGCAAAAGTGGGTATGTGCCGTCACCCTGTAACTTCTGTTACCTGTACTGTACAGCTGTATTCAATAACATGCACTTGTTTTGTCCCTCACTATTAACACCAATTAAACAAATTCAATCAATCGTCGTGAAATCAGAACATTTGCAAGATGGGGGTGTCCACAAAGTGTCAATTTTGAAAGGGGGTTGAATTACATCAAATTATATATTATTTATTGAAAACATTAATAATTGCTGGGTAAAAAAGCTGGGTCCAAACCCACCACCATGGATCCACCTTTGATCAATTTTATTTAGGCAATATATAATAGGCGATGGGATTGCCATTGGTCAACAGGTAATGGTCAACAGGTTATAAAGCTTATATTGAGACCTCCCTATTATCAATTTGATTGTGTGGCTTCAGTCATCATGAAAACTGACATAAATTACCCAGAAACCTTCTTTCTTGAGCATACATCCGTATTCAAACTTCTTGTAAACTGTTCATGGATGATCGTTTTAAAAATTTGACCCACAACACAATCTTATCTTATTAACAACTCATTTCCTTTACACTGTCTCTCTCCATTTCTTTGTGTTCCTTTTTATTACATTTAGTATAATTATACTAATTTAGAAGAAGAAAAAAGAAATATTATAATTTATTAGTTAAACTTGTTGGTAAATGTATTAGCACAACCACAACATTGGCTGTTACTAGGTCCCTAGTATTAGTTCCCCACACAGATAAATATTTAGCTATCTATCCACTTGATGTCACAAAACAGTTCGAGGAGAAACGTCATCACTTTCAAGTCAGCCATGAGTCCAATGCTGTAAGACCTACAGAGGGTTGGACATTGTTAGTGGTTGTGCTAATACTGATAAATATCAATAATAATAATAAAGATACCTGTAGATACAAACAGTTTTTTTTAATTATCATTTCTTATTTGTGTATGTACTTATTTTACACATTGTACAAACACGACATGTATGATTTAACCACACAGATAGAACAGATGTGAGTAACACTGGTAGCGTGTGAATTTAGCGTTATAGGTACATGTATGTACGTAGTAAAAAAAGAAAAACTATTCTTACAGTAAGGCAAAATACAATAAAACGCCTTTAAACTGGACACCTATGGAACCAAGTAAAAAGTTCAGTTTTGAAGGGTGTACAGTTTACTGGGGGTTTCAGTGTTTGACATAAGGACAAGACCATTGTTGTATTCTGATCTCAAACGGTAAAAGTGATAAAACTAAAAAACAATCGAAACTGCATTTACGATTACTTAGAAGAAAACAAATTGTTACAGAAACTGTCAATTTACAATGTACCACATTAGTTCTCATTGAGAAATACATGTGTATATCCATTGTTGTTGACGTCTGTCACATCTTTATTCCACGATTGTGGCCTGTGTCATATTTTCTAATTCCTGTTATATAATTATACAGTATATATAATTATTTACATACATGTACTTGTATCTCCTATACAGACCCGAAAATCTTTTTTAAAACAATATTATTATTTAAACCCCAGTACCCTGGAATTAAAGATATTTATGACCAGTAAGAAAATAGGTGTCCTAAGAAAAAACATTTAATTAAGAAATCAATGTTATTCTAATATTGTTCTGCAGCTTGTGCTTGAGCATTGTGTTATTAATTTGTTGTCAATATACATGTACATGTATATATATATATATATATTATATTATTTATTGTTTAATATTCTCCTGTAAACCCTATACACAGCTGTTCATGTTTCTCCATATGTCATTGCCTAATGGTCTCTGTGATAATATTCTGTTCTGTTCTGTACATGTAACAGTGAATATGTTTACTGTAGACATTGAAAGCATCAAAGCTGTTGATTGAACTTTGATTGCTTCATTGTTATTTGTAAACCGCTCCCAAGCTACCAGGTAACAAAGATTAAACACACCTTTAACAGCTAAACTACAGTATGCGCATTCTTAATTAGCTGTTGTCTACATTCGTAATCAGTAGGCCTAATCGTCTGAGGTGATATGTTGAGCAGTTAGTGGAACCATAATGATTGATATTGGTGTAACTGTCCAGTTTTCAGAGGTACTCTACATTACTTAAACACAATGGGACAGTATTCCTTCAGTTTAGAGTGTTTTAGAGGAGTAAACTTTGGCAATAAAAGATGTTAAAATCTTTGATATCACCTCTGCAAAGTCTGTTTCATAGTTATAACTCATAAAACCTCCATGCATGTCAAACTAGAAACTAGCAGTCACATAATTACGTGAGAATGCCAATGGAAAACACCAAGTTATCAGAGTCAAAGAAATAATGCAAAACCTAGAGAAGACAAAATGACATGGTTATGTTGACACATGGTCTCAGAAGAAACCTGCCGCTATAGGCAATATGTATTGAAAATTATTCAGATGCCATCACACAGAACCTAATGGAATTAAAGCTAAGAATATTTCGTAACATGATGAATTTGTGAATGTTAAAAGTTAATAACAGTGCAAGTCCTTGAAAGCTTGAGCACTCTATACGGCCATTTCAATATTGAATTTCCCACGTTACTGAGTGTACGTCACGTGTAAAGGGAGATCATTTCTTTACAATATCCTGTAATAAGCCATGTTGATGGATTCATGTAAGGTATTAATATAGAAAGGCACACTAATGTTTATTCGTTGTAGGGAAACTAGGTATTATTGAAACAACAGTTCATCTGCAAGCATGTTGTATATGGTGGCAGATTCATATGGAATGATTAGATGACCATGGATGGCTTACCATTCGATGGGCAAACTCAGAAGGCTCTAGTTAAGATAAATAGCTCTGGTTTTTATTACTTCCACCATAAGAATAATACAGATTTGATACCAATTTGAAATTTATGAACAGTCAACACTAATTTTGTATCAGCTTGATGTACCGTCATAAAGGTGAAGTCTTTTCAGTGAGTGAAGACAATCTTCAAATTTTGGAGTTGGATCTATACCTTCATGTTGAACATCCCAATGCTTTAAATATTGCTTCTCTTGTTCATCTGAATGTAGTTATACATTGTCATTAAAAGTTGTTTTAGTAATGTGAAAGTTTTTTGTCTGGGTAATTGTTGTCATTTTATGTAAGAAAGCTTGCGTGTGCTAAGCAGTCCGCATTAATCAGGTTCTGGAAGGTAGAAACAGTGTTAAGACATTAATTTGGTTATTCATACTAGATTTCAAATTAGATAATTGTAATAATGTTAGTTTTACTATATATTACTACATACAAATAGTTATGATTAATCATTGAAATGAAATTGTATATAATATGTTATGTGCCATGCCTTTGATTAGCTATATTGACAGCACGTTAGAAGATTTGTAAGATAAGCACATGTACTGTTCTATTCTTAAAAAAGTTATATTTAAAAATATGTTTTATGCCAGACTATTACTCGTAGAAATAAGTGAAGTTCACAAGACTTGTATTTACCCTGCATGTTTGTGTAACCATGAGGCTCTGTGTGTTGTGCTTGCAGTCAAATGAAATTGAAGACCAGAGAATAACGATTGCGCTATCAGAAATGGCTTTTTTCCTAGTTTTATCGTGTGGATTGTGCAGATTTGTGGCAAATTGCATTGATTTTTATTTACGACCATAAGAGAACTTTGGCATTATTAACAAATGGACATTCTCAAAATATGTGAAGATCAAAAATTATTTATTTAATGTTTTACAGTTATTATTATGTCAATAAAACATAACGTAAAAAATTCTAAAGGCTTATTGAGGTTGTGCTCTTTTTGATGGATTGTACTGTGGGTTAATCTTTGTACTGATAATCTATGACTGCTGTACTGTGGGTTATTCTTTGACTCAATTGATAGGCTATTCTGTGTGTTACTCTGACTCCACTGATTATGGTTGTACTGTCGGTTCCTCTGACTGTCACTCCACTGATATCGTGATAGGCTGTACTGTGGGTTTCTCTTGGACATCACTAATAGACTGTACTTTTGGTTACTTTTCGATTCCACTGAATTATTACAATCAGGTTAACT
>JAUTCZ010048170.1:0-11573 GCA_032273805.1 Melanodrymia brightae | reverse complement strand
TTTGATTTTCAGAAACTAGGCACTGTAATCTTCAGTTTGATGCATGAACCTCTATTTTTTGTGTGATGGCGTTTAGCGGGTTTTGCGCCTGAGCCCTTCATATACATATACATGTACATGTACACGTACACGTACACGTACACGTACACGTATACGTATGTATACATGTACGTACGTACGCACGCACGTACATTCATTATAGTATATACATGCGGAAGCACAGTGGCATCCGTCTTAAAACACGAGAGTGTACCCTTAGCTACTAATATAATAATAGAATGTACCTTTAACTACTAATATAATAATAGAATGTACCTTTAACTACTAATATAATAATATAATGTACCTTTAACTACTAATATAATAATAGAATGTACTTTTAACTACTAATATAATAATAATAGAATGTACCTTTAACTACTAATATAATAATAATAGAATGTACCTTTAACTACTAATAATTATAATAATAGAATGTACCTGTAAGTAGAAATTATAATAATAGAGTGTATACTAGATGCTCAAAACGTGAGTCAAGTAGGCTGAGGAAAGAATCGGAGAGGTATTATGTTATATTTTGTATGCAATTTTAATTTAGTTAGGAAACATGACCGGTATATGTTTCAGCGGAGATCCTTGCACAAAACATGATAATATCGACAGTTCGAAAGATAATTATGGGTCTGGCTATTTACCCGCAGTACCGAAAGTAATACGCATACTAATAATATGTATACGTGAATGCGCTCAGACGGAACGCTTTGAATGCAGAACCGGAAAATATATAACCTTCCTGTTAAATTTATACTTAGCAGACCGTTTATTCAATGACAATGACGATGACAATAACAACGCAGTCCATTTTCATGAACTGTATGGTTACAGTGTAGGAAAAAAAGTACAAAAATATAATTATAAATATATAAGCACTGCACATGCGTGGTGGACTTACTCTCTCAGCGGCCAGTATTTATCAAACACGTGACTATAACAAGACGTGGTCTACTGCAAGGATGTTTGTTGAATTGATGACACCTCATGACATTGCTTTGTCAGCGGTCATTATATGGCAAATATGTGGTTATAACGACACATGGTCTACAGAAATTATGTTGAATAAATGACACCACGGGACACTGTTACTCAGCGGCCATTATGCGGCAAACATGTGGATAAAACGACAAATGGTCTACAGAAAGGATAATTGGTTAATCAGCTGCCATTTGATATCAAACATGTTTTTATATCGACATAATTATGTCATGATGGTCTACAGATAGAAAAGAGGTGTTTTTGTAATAATACCCCCAGCACAGTATTTAATCAACAGCTATTAGTTTTCAGATATATAAGAGTTTTGGCAGTTGATTTACAGAAAGGAAATAGATATTTGTTTAACGATAGCTACCCTTGTATATTGTTTACTTAGCGGCTATTAGATGACAACTATGTTATATGACACGTCGTCTCTATAGTGAGTGCTTCACAAGTCTCAATGTATAGATGTATACCGCTTACACCGGCCAGTGTCCCACTACTGGTTAACAAGGACCATGGTATGTACTGTCCTGTCTGTGGGAAAGTTCATATAAAATATCCCTTGCTACTTGGGATAGCAGATTCCTTCTGTCATACTAACACTAACTTCTGTGGACAGGCAGTCGGGGTAGCTGGACTGGGTGTCCAGGATAGACGTGCTTGAAACTCAGTTGGATATAAATACGTAAATAAGTATATACCTAACTTTAACAGTATATGTACACTTCCACCGACAGCTACATCCCTTGCTCCTATATGTTACAACGACCCTTGAAAGAGTTTGAACAACTCTATTCATCCGGCATGCCAAGGAAAAGATGTTTCACAAGGCGTAACTCAAAAACGCCTCTCTCTAAACATCAGCTGCTTTGCATTTGTATCATAAATATTTTTTTATTACAAGCGAATGAATATCAATACTAGCGCAGTGATAACTCCCTTTCCAAACAGAAAACCAGATAATTCGTGACAGGGCACTGTTGTCCCCCTTTATGATGTGTGACAAGGACTGTCAATTGTACTTCAACATTTAACCCAGATGTAAGCTCTAGGACGTATAAACAGTTCAGACGGGTACATTCAGTAATCGCTTCAACGGTGACAGATTGCCTATTAATATTGTTATCACTGTTGCGCAGAGAATAGGCAATATCTGTAACATAACCGTTACATTGGCAGAGCACCAAATACTATTACTAGACTGATTAGTGGCGAGATATGGTTATCTCTGTAGGCCCTACCTGCCTTGCGTTCAATAGTGCGAGTGTTTTGCTACCGACACAAACAATTTGACTGGTACCGATGTTAGATGCAAATACCGGTTACAAAACGTTTTGCCTCGGTAGCAGAACGCTCGCGCTATTGAACGCAAGGCAGGTAAAATGTTACGCTTTCTAGGATTGAAAACGATATAAAATTAATGTTTCCCCCAATAGCGTGAAGCTTGGGAACCCATTAACTGCTACGGCACTGTCACGCGAAGAATGGACACCGGTCAAATGTTACACCCTCTATAGCGTGAAGGTTGGGAACCGCCAAATGTTGCACTCTCTATAGCGTGAAGGTTGGGAACCGCCAAATGTTGCACCCTCTATAGCGTGAAGGTTGATGACCGTCAATTGTTACACCCTCTATAGCGTGAGTGTGATGACCGCCAAATGTTGCATCCTCTATAGCGTGAAGGGGCGCAGTACAGAAACAAATGACCCAATATAGAAATAACAAGGGCCATTTTCCCAAAATACAAAATTACTATAAAAAATTCAATAATTTACTAAATAATTGACTAAGCGTAGGGACGACTCGGACCCCTAGCCCCGTTTCTAAATCTGCATTTTCTCTTCTTAGTTTTCAATAAAATAAGAGATATTCGGTATGTAAGACGTAATAAGCGTCAGTAAGAGATCCATATTCCGTAGACTTAAAGTTATGTCTCATATGTTACTGTATAAAGGTTAGTATCAGACTAGTTTAAAGATACCCACTCACCGATGTTGGCGCCAAACGTTTCCGCTCAACTGCTACGTCAGCATGCATACCTTAAAAGGATCGAATGTTTTGCATCGTGTTTTGGTGAGGTATTCGTACAACGTATAACAAGCAATTTTACGTAATATAATGACATTTTGATATTTCTGTTTGGTATAATCATATAATAAATGTTTGCAATTATGCATATAAACAAGAACAATGTTTCCTCATCTGTTAATGCAACTTTTGCTTTCGTAAATCTCGCTTTACTGCATCATTATGTGGTCGCGCTTTTCACGCCAAAATGGTGAGTGATTGTCTTTAAGACCAATTAAAGGTCTACTTGGTATTTAGAATAACACTTTGAGTGTCTTTACGAAATGCAATCCGAACTTAGCTTTCACCCCATCCCCATTTCCGAACATTGTTAGGATTATGAAACACATTGACATTTATGCATGCTCCCTAAACTCAGTGACTCATTTAGACATTCCAAGGCCTTAAATTTAAAAATGTCTCCAAATTATTGGACGGACAAGTATGCCCTCTTATGAAGGCACGTCTGTGTCAGCCTGACAGTATGTCCACTGTTGCTAAGCTAAAGCACACATCATGTCCAGAGATCAAAGGGAGCGTACCCGTAATACCCGGAAGTCTTATTCTATTTACAAATGTATAGATGGCTCGGCCAATCGGACTGAGGTAGCAAACGGTCACGTATCTTCCTGTGTCTGTATGTAAACACTGCAGTGAGTGTTTTGTATAGTCTATTTGGAACATCATGTGCCTGACGTCTTGCCACTACCTCGTAGCAGATTACCGTTATCCCCTTCTAAACACATAATATTTTCGTAATAAATTCTTGCAATGCCACTAGTGTCATCCAAATTGTTATAGTAGCTTAATATTTACTTTTGCCTAAAAGCTTTTGTCACATGCCAGACAAAAGTCCAAGAACCATATTAAGCTAAGTAGTACAAACGCATTGGATATACATTTACTAGTATATTGATTTTGAAAAAGCAATAAGATATAAGTCAATGTTAATTTTAATAATAGAATAGTACTGGCGCATGTTTCACAAAACATCGTAAGTCTAGTTTACGACTAGTTGTGGACGTAAACGCAAGTAGATAAATTTCGATTGCCAATAGTTAGTGATAATTATGATTATGGTTAGTATCAGATACGGCATAGGCTTTGGATTATTTGTGACATATTATTCGCGGCCGCTATTCGTTCCTGGAGACAATAATATCTAATTATATTTTGGGAAACACTTTTTGTTTGATGTTTACGTTTACGTCCACAACTAGTCGTAAATGTTTTGTGAAACAGGATCCAGGTCTCTGTGGTGCAGTGGTTAACGCATCGGGCTTAAGACTGATAGGTACTAGGTTCGAATCACATTCGTGGCATATAGGGTTTTTAATCCCAGTACTGGCTCCAACTAAGAGCGAGTAATCTGGAAGGCTCAATGGGTAGGTATACTTCCAATTACACTGACCAGTGTCCACAACTGGTTTAACAAATGCCGTGGTATGAACTTCCTGTTTTTTGGAAAGTGCATATAAAAAATTATATCAAACGTTACTTATAAATATTTGCTAAATAATATTAAATTGCATGATATAATATTCTAACATACAATCATTAGTTACGGATTCAATATATTTGTAAAGAGTCGGTGTGGCACTTAACTGTTACGATTTGATTATTAGTATGTATGATGCATTATTATGAGAATATTCACGGCACAATTAATATATAATTTTTTTTGACAGAAATTGTTTCCCGACCAACATTGTAACAGCATGCTTTGAAAAGGTGAGCTTTCGTGAGCATTCATTCAAATCAATTACAATAATCTTTATTGTTCGACCGCAATTAGAACAAGAAACACAGCACGTTTATATTTGATAGTTTTTAAACGGAGACGTCGTCATGCGTTTTTTGGATTCTAAAATGATATATCTCCACTTGTATGAATTTCAACATCTTTTATATTCAAGACAAAATATGTGCAAAGAATATACTTAAACAAAAAAGAAACATGACATTTTAAATTGGTCACGCCTCCTTTCGTTGTATATATAGTATGATGCCATTTTAAATTGGTCACGCTTCCTTTCGTTGTGTATTATAGTATCATGCCATTTTAAATTGGTCACGCCTCCTTTCGTGTATTAATAGTATGTTGGCTGCAACCAAACTCGCACCACTTCCGGTACGGATGGTCAAGCCTGTAACCTACGAAAGGCGCGTTTTTAACAAGTTGTAGCAACCATCTGTTGTCAATATATTAAGTTGAATTCGTCTGTCTTTCAGTTGGAAACGAACCCACAAACAATAACTACTGCGAACAATATGACGTATGGTAGGTGAATGAACACTCACTAGATATTGTTAACCATTTAACATTTGGTAGGTGAATGAACAATCACTAGATATTGTTAACCATTTAAAATTTTGTAGGTGAATGAACAATCACTAGATATTGTTAACCATATAAATAATAGTTATATATGTAGGTCATTGAACAGTAACTATATACTAGTATTGTACACAATATCAGTATTATTAGGTCAATGAAGAGTAACTAGACAATATGAACGATATAGCTATATGTAGATAAATGAACAGTACCGGTAACTAGAGAATATGAACAATAAAAAAGTATCACTAGATCAAAGAACGGTAACTCGACAGTGTGGATTAACAGCAAGTAAACATTGTTCAATTATCGGTAACTAGACAGTGTGAACAATGTAACAATATAATTTGAAGTTCTGATTAATAATCTCAGTTATAAAAACACTATATAGTCACTATAACACGCACACCTCGTAATAAAGAACTACATGTATTCAGACTTAAGAAACGTGTATTTTCTCTTTGAAGATAACCCAAAGTTGGAAGTGAGGGGTGGGACCAATGTTCTCGGTTTAATCGTGTTCTCCATCGCTCTCGGCTGCGTCATCAACCACCTGGGATCTGCCGGGAAACCGCTTCAGTATTTCTTCGAGTCCCTCAATGCCGCAACCATGGTGCTAATTAGACTGGTCATTTGGTAAGAATACATTTATTATTTAGCAGGTCCGTATATAGGATTCTCGGCGGAGGTTGGTGTGTGGGGAGTGGGGGGGGGGGAGTTCGGTGTGGACCTAATATGGTGCTTTTAAACAAATATTTCTTTTCCAACGGGATGGTTCATACGAACATCCCGACGCCAGCCCCCCCCCCCCCCCCCCATCGCCTAAATACAGGTCTGAATACTAGTATGTCTTCCACACTGGCTCCTTGCTGTTTCAACATTGATGTCTTCAGCATGTAACCATTCAGAATTTCTATTGGCATTATGTTCTGCGGCACATGCACGTATTTAGGTAGTCTATCCTCCTACAGGATCGTCTAATCAATGTGCATCTAGACCATTGTCAATATGTCTTCTCGGACTAGCATTTAGTATTCTTTTCGCATGGTGGGGATTCGTGTTATGGACAAAACGTTAATATATTTTAGATGCTTCTTAAACACTTATATTAAGGTTCTGATTGCGCGAAAGCGTTCATCATACTTGCGTATATAAAACACATTAATATTTCCAACAGGTATTCTCCGATTGGCATCATGTTCCTTATCGCAAAAAAATTCGCTGAGATGGACGACCCTGTTAAGACGATTGAGCAGCTGGGATTTTACAGTATAACCGTGCTGGCAGGTCTGGCCATTCACGGCGGCATCATCCTGCCCATCATATACGCCGTAGCTACGAGAAAGAACCCGTTTATTTTCCTCTTCAGGATGTTGAAGGCTATTATGACCGCTTGGGGAACCGCGTCAAGGTATGTCATTCGTCTCATTACTGGACACTAGTGTAACGTTTGCTTGTTTAACGACACCACTGGAACACATAGGATATACATAATATTGATATTGTATGCAAATAGTTGTTTAACGACACCCCAGCACGAAAAAAAGACATCGGCTATTGGGTTTATATTGAAAGCAATAAGATGTATAAGTATATATTAATTTTAATATGATGAAATGCTCTATTAGCCAAAACATGTTACAAGTATCATTAGATGCGCACGTATGGTGGCATCCAGCTTCGAACTTTGAAGTGTGCCTTTAAATGTAAATGCTGAGTTTTATATCGTTTTGTATACACTGCTAGACTCACCTTGTTGTTAATATTATTTGTAAATACTAACGTACATTGCAGCTCAGCCACTCTACCGATCACAATGGATTGCCTTATCAACAAAAACAACATCCATCGCAACATCGCTCGGTTTGTAGCTCCTATTGGTGCCACTATAAACATGGACGGAACGGCTCTCTATGAAGCTGTGGCCGCCATTTTCATTGCGCAATATAACGGAAAGGACCTCAGTATTGCTGATGTCATCGTTGTCAGGTATGAAGGTCATATTGTATTTATATTAATTAAAATCTTAAACTTCTGTACGAAAGTATTGTACAGTTCAGCTGTATGGGGACTGTATGGGCATGGGGTATACAGCGTCTCGTTTCTTTCTTGGCTCCAGGCGGACAACTCGTGATGACATGGGTTTGCTTTTTTGAGTAACAAAACAACGCGTTGAGGTGTTTAGGCAATTGTTCAATTTAGAAAACATAAACGGTAAAAGACTTTTGTCGTAAATCCACAAGTGGTCTAAAACACATGTAAAATCTTGAACAAAACGTATTCCATACTCTAGAGCAGCATTGAGATCAGCCTTGCGTTCAATAGCGCGGGCGTTCTGCTACCGACACAAAACGTTTTGACACCGATATTTGCATCTAATACTTTTCTATAAATGAATGTGATATGATGGTACACGATCGGTATTGAACGCAAGGTAGTTAAGGTTATGTTACAAAGAAACGATGACATATAATTGGTTTTAATGACATGTGGAACGATAATATTCAATTAAATGGTCATAAACTTAGATTTTATATGCAATTTAAAAAGGATCTTTTACCAGAAATGTATACACAATTAATGATTCCCGGACCACATAGAAACGTTTTAGCCAAATTTAGAGGTGGTAATCTCCCCTTGTCTGTAGAAACTGGCAGATATAGCAGACCTCCGATCGCGTTATTGGAACAAGTGTCTATTTTGTAATGATAGTGTTGAAGATGAAACACATGTTTTACTTTTATGCCGTTTTTACGAAGACCTATCCTTTAATTGTTAATATGTGATCTTCTTATGATTATTTTGAAACTCTTTGTATTACAGATTCATAATCAATTTTTAATAGCCAGAACTCTTTTTAATATGTCTCAAAGAAGAAAAACCGTTTTAAAGTAATTAATCGAACCAATATTAAATAGTGAGGTACATTTATGATATAATTATATATATTTTCGATAATCAAATTTAAATAATATTTTAATATAGAATATATTTTTGCTTATAATATGTAATTTTATGTATTTTATATACATTTTATTGTACTATATATTTTATTTTGTATAAAATAATGTTTTATGTGTCTCATAAGCCTACTTAGGCTAGGTGACAATGCATGTTTTAATGAATTGTTACTTTAATGAGTATTGTCAGGTGACACTCAAATAAACAATAAACAACAACAAACATATAACGGAAAAGACCTCAATGTTACTGATGCAATCGTTGTCCGGTATGAAGGTCATATTGTATTTATATTAATTAAAATCTTATTAATAAGAAACAAAAATTATGAGATGTGTTTTCCTGTCAGTGCCGACTTTCTTATTTTAAAAAAATGTCTTCCATTACAGTATAACGGCTACTGCTGCAGCCATAGGAGCTGCCGGTGTTCCTCAGGCGGGTCTCGTTACCATGACAATTGTTTTGCTTGCTGTCGGTCTACCAACGGATGACGTGTCCCTCATTCTGGCCATTGATTGGTTCTTGTAAGTTCTGTTTAAATCAATATGATTATAAGTATAAATAGAACACTGTAAACAAAACTGGTACCGGCCTCCGTGGTGTAGTGCTTAACGCTTCGGACTACAGGATGGTAGGAACAGTGTTCGAATCCAGCTCGTAGATATCACTTTCCGACTCCAACACAGAGTGGGTCAGGCTAAATGGGTAGGTGTAATACAACTTATACCGACCAGTGTCCACAACTGGTTTAACGAAGGCCGTGGTATGTACAAATTTGTCTGTGGGAAAGTGCATAATGACAGATCCCTTGCTACTTATCAATTTTGAGCAGCGGGTTTCCTCTCTCATACTAACACTAACTTATGTCCTGAGGAGACAGTCGAGGCAGCTGAACTGTGTGACCATGAATGACAGACGTGCTTGAACCTTAATTAACTAACTAACAAAACCAGTATCCGTGGTGTAGTGGTTAGACCACCGCGTCAAGACTCGTAGGTATTGAGTTCGAATTATTTATAGTTATTTAAAGTTACAGCCATATTTTTCTGTACGTACATGTACAAGTTATTTCAACCTTATAAAAATATAGTTTTTGTCGACCGCGTTTCTGCAAATATTATTGAAGTTGCAGAAGGTAAACTTCAACGTAGGCAACGAAGACACTTAAGAGTTGTGTCCCTTACTTAGTCGTCTGCTTTGATACATTAATGTTTGATAGATAGTATTAGTATAGCTGATTTATCTGTTAATAACACAGTGTGACTCGGTAGTAATATACTAAAGTTAGTAATACATGTACAGTGTACATCACAAATCCAAACAGTTATTCCTCTTATCAGTGTATTACAGGTTAAAGATGTTAACTGTTGTATTAAGTATTAAAATAGTTACAACTCGCACTTTGATTTAAAGGTGTTCGATAAAAGCAAGTACTGTATATATTTGTTAATACCCGCCCCCGCAAGGCCCAATGGGTAGGTGTACTACCATTTACACATGTCGTGGTATGTGCTATCGTGTCTGTGACAAAGTGCTGTTTATCAAATAGGAATAGCGGGTTTTCTCTCTCATACTAACACTAACTTCTGTCCTGGACATAGAGTCGAGGCAGCTGGACGACGTGACCATGACAGACGTGCTTGAACATTAATTGGATATAAGGACGTAAATAAGTTATTGCTAACTAACTATTTGCAGTGCAGAAGGGGTATCGCCTGATTATCGTTAATTATCCACTATACAAGTATATTATTGTCAGTATGACTTCGTAAGGCAAAATCGGCTGAATTGGCCCGTTACTTGAACATGTTTTATTTACCAAGAGAGGAAATACAACCTGGAAATTACGTATCATATTTTCTCACTGAGAAGTGTTAAACATTGTTATAGCTCGACTGGTTTTTTTAAATTGGTAGATCGTCGTATAATGATGTTTCAAGGTAACACAATAAAACATCTAAATAAGGTTATAAATAGATACTTTATAGTAACTTATATTACTACTATGTACATGTATTATCAAGTTTAAGTGTATCGTAAATAATTTTAATTTTAGTTACTCGTTTATGCACGTGAGAAATACAAATGATTTCACTTGGGACTTAAACTTGATAATACACCGTAGCAATTTTAATGCTCTCTGCTATAGTTGTAAAGGCAGTGTTAGTATAATATAATTTTTGGACACACGATTAGGTCCCTACTGAATTCTTTTGAAGTGAGTTTTCCAATTGACTTAGTTTCTATGGTACAGGACTCTCTCAGGTGTTTGTCACTTTCAATACGATTAGTGGACGATGAATGAGCGTTTTCTTAACAAGTCCACAGCCCCGGAACGTATTTTTTCTCGATGTGTCTGTAACTACCTTGCGTTCAATAGGGCGAGCGTTATGATACCGAGACAAAACGTTTTGTCACCGGTGTTTGCAAGGAAGGAGTTTAAAACGTAGGACTGAAATGCGAAATATTAATAATTGTTTCCGCGTTATGGATGATAATTATAATTTGTGAGGGTTGTGTTGGATTATATATATAAAGTGACACGTGTTTTAGTTTACTTAACCGGTTTCGATGGCGCTGTGGTTAAACACACCGGGCTTAAGACTGGTAGGTACTGGGTTCAAATTCCGTTCATGGCATATGGGATTTGTAATCCAAATACCGGCTTCAACCCAGAGCAAGTGCTCCGCAAGGCTCAGTGGGTAGGTGTACTTTAACTGATACCGACCAGATTTCACGACTGGTTTAACAAAGGCCATGGTATATACAGTCCTGTCTGTGGGAAAGTGCCTTACGAAGCCATACTGCCAATAATATACATGCGTAGTGGATAACTAACAATTATATTATCAGGCGATACCATTTCTGCACAGCAAATAGTTAGTTAGGTATAACTTATTATTTTACGTCCTTACAGGCAGTAGAGACAACATGACTGCCTGACCACGACAGACGTGCTTGAACCTTAATTGGATAGAAGCACGTAAATAAGTTATAACTATACTTCGTGCCACAACTTTTGTAGTATGTTTTTCGTAGATAACTTTAGTTTCGCTTAACGTAGAGAAAAAAGGTAAACATTTTAAAAAATTAAAAAAAAGTCCTATTTTTGCGTCCAAATTATATAACTTTAGGTTAACAAATAAAAATATTTTAACGAAAATACATA
>JAUTCZ010048169.1:0-20068 GCA_032273805.1 Melanodrymia brightae | reverse complement strand
AAAACCGATTTTTAACGCGGCATTATAAATAATAACTTGCGAATATTGTTTAGTTGATGTTGAATTTGTTTTAGCGTCTCCACATATGTGGTTCACTTGGGACAGTTTAGGATTTGGTTTAATTGATTTATGCTTAATGCTATTAATCTCATTTCCGGGATTCCTTGAAAATTCCGGTGGTATATCGTAGGTTTTACCATGAAAATTCTTGACGTTGATCCAATCAGATTGGGCGTTATAAACTTGTTGAATTAGAATTTACGTTTTACTGAATAGCATGGCCAAACTAAATGAAAAGGTGGACTCAGTAAAAGTTTACATTTTATATGAAATACTAGTTCTTCACATACGTTCTGCTGGGTAACTTGTGGACCTTGCATGGCCAGCTGCACTTTTTGTAATGTGAGACTCTTTAATTCTTTGATAAAATAAGACAGATCTAAAGTTTGTTTAATGACACCACTAGAACTCATTGCTTACTAATCAGCAGTTATTGGATGTCAAACACATGGTTATATTGACACTTGGTCACAGAGGAAACCTGCTGCCATCACATAGGCTACTTTTCTTAAGCAAGGGATCTTCTATATGCACTTTCCCACAGACAGGATAGCACACCAATGCCTTTGAAAGTTTGATAGACCAGTCGAGAATCACTGGTTGGAACGAAAAATAACCCAACTAGCCCCTGAATGGGATCGATCCTTCGAGCCTAAGACAGACACTCTTGCACTGAGCTACGCCCGCTGCCAAGTCAAATCATATCTATACATAAATTGAGCGTTAAACTTAAAAATTATTGATAAAATAACTATTCAAAATCAAACGCAACAAAAATCTCATTGTTCAACTTAAAAGTCGCGGTGTCTGCATTTAGCACGAAGTCTGATCAATTCTTTTTCACAAACCTCTAGCGAATAGCCACTATCTGCCATGTCATCCACCTTCGAGACGTAGGCTGGTGACGGTGGTCCCCACAAGAGAAACAAGCCCACATTTCGTAAAGAGGACGTTATCAACTTTCAGCAGCCATTTTGGCCAGGCAATTCTGTATTCTTTTCCAACCACAATTGGCGCACCGCAATGATTGCGTGAAGTAGGCTAACAGATAGAGTTTGCTTAATGACAATTTAGTAATTTCGACACTTTTGTCATAGACATGACGTTATCTACCAATAAATTTGATAAAGAGACAATAATGTCACTTCCGATTTTTTGTTTGGTTGATATCAGTTCGACGGGCAGAACAAACAAAAATGTCCAAGTTGACAGTCGCACATGATTGTAGACTACATATAATAAGCCTATCTATTATACACACTGGACAGCCGTCGGTATATATGCCACGGCGAGATTGTCAATGACTCATGCTCCAATAAAAATACTGACATTTAATGTACGGTTAGTGTTATTAAACAAACGTTCTTTATGTCTTATTTTCCAGTAGTAAAACACTAGCTGAAACAAAAAAAACCACAGGCGTATAGATCTACCGACAATGTCGCCCAGTCATATAATAGTATATAATTATAACACCTGAAATGGTTGTAAAAGACTAGTTGCCACAGTTGGTTGGTTGGTTGGTTGGTTGGTTGGTTGGTTCGTCCAGTAGCCTACCTACCTACCTGTATTGAGTTCGGTAGTCTAACCACTACACCACGGAGAATGGTAGATACCAACATTTATTTAGCGTTATGAATGGATGATGTCGATTGAATGGATATAGTTGGGTGAAAGTCAATTAATTCATATTTATATTCCAACAAAATGAAAATAAATAAACTAGAAGCAGACGTGTTCCCGTTTTTATAGATCTTCACCTTCATGCATGCCGTCAAAATTATCACAGCAAGTCTTGTGAACGGTGATCATTTTGGTTGCATGCAGTTTACCAGCAGTATGAATTTCCACGCCAGACGGTCATTAAAATGGCGTGTGCTACAATGACAAGGACAGAGTAATGTCCGTCTTCAATCTGTCCACGTGTTGACCCGCCAGCCCCATTAAGGAGCTTGTGCCATTATATAATGACGATGACAGGTAATACTTATGGAATACGTGTTCAACTTGCTGACCTGTTACTTTCATCTCATATGGTGAAGACATTGGAGGTTTTGTGGAGAATGAAGTAGTGTAGTATGGTAATGGCTGTCTGATTACGTGCATACGGTCATGCCATCTTGAAATTGTTCTGCTATACGGTTTCATTATATTATAGTATTCCCCATCACATCTAGTTTTCCTCGAGTATAGATACTGGATAACCCTTGTTATTGTTATATCTCTGTTTAACGTTAAGGAAAATTTTATGTACTCGTACAACTGTACATTTCAACCTCGAGTCTCGATCTCCATGTTATTTTAGTTCGTGGCCAACAACGTCACTGAGAACCCACAAAGGAGGCTATGAAATCCGAGGATAACAAGTAACACACCTTGAGAACCAACGAGATTCTTCCCCGTTGTGTTTATACAAGTGCACATGCTATTAAAAGACTTTGAAACGCTTCCTTACGACCACATACACAGCAATGAATAGCACTGCAACAACAACAAAAACAACAACAACAACACATCACTTGACAGAGAATTACATTACGCCAGGTGATTCTTGTAGACATACATGTGTTTAAACAACTTGTTGCTATTTGTAAAAGAATGTAAAAATGTAATAAAAAAAAAACTTTTATAAAACATACTAATTTCAATTCAATAAATACATAATCGTTTGGTGGTGATTGAGTCTTTAGATAAATGATTAAAAATAGATAAGGGATTGCTTTTGTACAAAAAGGTTTTAGGCCTATACAGTAAGTAGACTGTGAACTTAAAACATGTATTATTATGCGCTTTTAAGAAGGCCCCCTCCCTATTCAGTGAATTGGATAGTCCTTACTTGTTACTGGTCTGGGCCAATCACCGTATGGCTATTAAAGTTCGTTTGGCAAATTTATGGCATGGCACATGTGCAACATATATAACACAGATTTAAAACTGTCTCAAGATACTTGTTTTCTTCATTCACTCTTTAGAATTTATTGCACTAATAATTTAGGAAAATAGACTATCATGAGCATTCTCTAGACAGCATTGTATTCAATGGTATATAACGCTTTCAACTGTACCATGACTGGCGTTTTAATAAGTGGTATATAATATATAACATGTTAAATTTGGCCAAGCTAGCAAATATATTTTATTCAGTGGTGTATTAATACATGTTTAATTTGATCATGACTAAGATTCTATTCAATGCTGCATTACACGTTAAATTTGGTCATGACTATCATTCTGTTCAGTGGCATATTATACATCATCAATTTGGCCATGACAAGCATTCTATTCAGTTGCATATTATACATCATCAATTTGGCCATGCCTATCATTCCATTATTGGTGCATTACTTATTAAATATTGACCACCGTGACATGTTTCCGATGAACTTCCCTTCACGGTTGAAATGAGCCGATAAAAAAATGAAAATTTAAATGCACAACAAAATTACCATAAAATTGTTGAGGTTAATTGAATCCCATATCCGAAAACGTGAATTAGCACCTACAGTGTAAACCTACCACTCATTTCAAATTCATTTTCTTAACCATGGGTGTAAAGTCATCTCATCTTTCAAGTATCCCCATTCAGCATTCATCCCAGATAGATCGTAAAACACGCGAGTAAATCCGATTCTTCGCTGACTCATGAAATTTATCTGCCAGAACAATTGGACTAATTGTGAAATACAAACAGACGTGTATGAACAGCTTCCGGTCTGGCAGAAAGGAAATTTCACTGATACCTGTGGGATTTGTAACACAAAATACATGAAGTTTATCCTTCATTTGTGTTGTTGAAAACAAAAGTTTCATGTGTAAATAAAAGTGCCGTAGCTCTTGGACTAATGAGATTTCAGTGTTAATTTAATACAGTCATGTCTGAATATGGATTGAGATCAGCGCTATAACATTCGCCTGAGGTACATGAAGTCGAAGGTTCGATCCTTCTTAGTACATCCGTTGTTTTTCCCGTTCCAACCAGAGGTTCACGACTGGTACGTGCTATCCTGTCGGTGGGGAAAGTATATATACAAGTTCCCTTGCTGCTAAACAACAAAAACAGTAAGCTATATGGCAGCGGCTAGTTACTTCTGAGACCATGTGTCGAAATAACCGGTTTTTATATCCAGTAGCCAGTGAGTTTTCATCACTGTGAACTGTGGTGTCGTTAAATACACGTTATCATTTTTACAGGTGTAAACTAAGCTATTCCCAATAACTCATGTATAACGGAAACAAACATAAAGTTGCAATTAGCAGACGTGTAGCCAGGAAAGTTGTACATCGGCCTACCCGTAGTCGGTTTTTTTCGGGGTTAGAGGAAAGGAGAGGTGCGTCTTCTCATCCCCCCACCCCCACCAAAAACACATTCCATGGCTATGCCACAGCAATCGGACATGCAAACTAGTGTGATATGTAATATATTCAAGTACAATTTGTAAGGAATACATACAATAGCATTGGTCAGTCGGGTTTTTTCAAAGTAGGCCAACATATATATATATACAAATGTAGGTCTTTTTTTTAATTGATAAATTAATAGGTTTCGATAAATTTGTGAGTTGATTGTCGTACAGCTCATTCGATGCCTGTTATTTTATTGTGCTTAAAATGTTCTTCATGTGAACGCGTGAAAATGCCAGACGGTGCTAAGGCTTGCACCAAGCCATGCCGCAGTAAACTAAACCACTGGAAATTAAAATTCTAAATCCAGTCTGTCTTTACATAAGTAGTGTAAACATGTTCGCCCCCAACTCAGGCCTCACACTCACAATATATACTTGTTAAAAAAAGTTCATCATGATTTCAATGCGAAAATCAATGCTGTTAAACTTCGTGCATGTCATGTGATTTAGGCAAAATCTTTTTTTGTCGAGTATAAAGGAGTCGATTGATAATGTAAACCAGCTGCCAATGTCATAATATATTGCATGCTGTAGGATTAGGGTGCACGGTGCATGTTACTCAGACTTGCAGGATCCAGTGTGGTGCAGGGATTAAAATATCAAATATTTGCACCAAATGACAAGCACACAGCTGGTAATAATTTCTAAGTCTGCGTTCATCAGGCACAGTGTGTGCTCTCCAACAAAAGGCCTAAGGAGTCGAGATATGTGGGAATATAGCTCGGTGATTAGAACGTTGGCATGAGGTCGATGAATCGAGCCTCATCGGTAGACCCGTTTCCCGTTCCAACACGTGGTCCCGTTCCAATGGCGTCGTTAATCAAACGAATTTTATATTTTTGTCCAACAGTAAATTTACTGTTTTGCATCGTTCAAAAATAATTTTAAGAAAAGAACTTCATCATAATGACTCAAATTGGAATGACACAGGACGTGGTTAGTGCAAGATCTTGTCTCTACCATAACGCTATACTATACATCAAGCTATAGCAACACCAAAGACCAACCAACTTCCGGACAATGTCGTGTCAACAAGATAATTATATCCTGTATGTGCATTACACGACTCGGTTCCAGACTGCAGCTTTAACCGCCATCAACATCACTTGTTTACAACCATGCAACCAGTGACAGGACTGCCAGGAATAGGATACGCGAGCATCACTTTAGGGCATGGTCATTATTGGCTGATTTTAACTTATTAAGCAACGCCATGTCAATATGGCTCGGAAGATGTTTTATCAGGGTTATACCGTCCATAGGCTGGTGAAAACTTTCAACAAGTTCTATGGTAGACATTCAGAGGCTATTTCACGCATCATTAGTACTGATGATGGCCGATGCTATACCTTATTTTGATCCGTTTGACGCTTTTTTATCGTTTCGATTAACATAGCAGACAAACAACATGGCTATGCTTGTGAAGCGGGCCAACGGTGAAAAAGGAAATGCTCATCTTTTGCGAACACCTGATATCTTCACTGCTTTGGCTCATATTTGTTAGAGCATACCATCTCAACTTTGTTGCAATATCTCTGTATTGTGCAGAGATACGCATTTTGGCGATGTTTTGTTGTTTAGATTTCTGCAACCAACATGGACCGGCCTTCTTCGTGTATTCTGAATACATAAATACACGTACTCCAGTTCGCTATTAAGAGGTCAAGTGTTGTGAGATAAACAGGGTGTAAATAACCCCTGTATCTCCAGACACGTCAAATGAACTAGGCCAGAGTAAACCACTTAACTTGTTCACCCAGTGTAAAATACCAAAAATCACTTGATGGTTTCAAGAACGAGAGAATTTGAACACATGTAGGTTCCCATACCATATTATATATAATTATAAGCAAGCATCAATGTGTGTCCTCGACAACGGGAAAACCGTGTTGTCGTCTCCATCAACCTCGAAAGGTTTTTTAGGTGACGCTCCTCGACAACTTTCCGACAAACTCTTTATTCAAGCAGTGGACCACGTCCACTGGTTGATGATGAAAGTGACGATCTTCCTGAAATTGCCTCTGAAAGTTCATAATCAGTTGATATTTGCATTGAAACAAATAAAAGGAGACCATAATTAGTATCAGGGATCAGCAACAGAATAGCTAAAACAAATAATACATAAATAAATAAATTATATTCAAACAGTCATTTTTAGCGGATTATACCTCAAAATGCCCAAAGGTGACATGATGTCATCCTTTGCATCTGTATTATGTATGCTCATACCATGTATAATCAGTCCAAACAAAATTAATAGACTCATTTTGGGTTTAGCCCTTCGCTGCGGGACTATGGTAGACATATTATATCAAAGCACAAACACTTGACGTACACCAGTTAGGCCAGCCTATTATGTCTAGATAATTAAATAGACGAAATATTGAGCTTAATAGTGCTAAGAATTGACATTTCCAAGCTATAATCTGTATAATTAAACAAAAGGTGAGTATTTTGAAGAAGTATTAATTATGTTATTTACGTGCTTATATCCAATTGACGTTCAAGCACGTCTATTCTTAACGCAGTCCAACTGCTACGATTGCCTGTTGAGGACAGAAGTTGGCATTAGTATACGAACTTTATAGAAATTCCGCTATACCTATTTGATAAAATAGCAAGGGATCTTTTATGTTGACTTTCCCACAAACAGAACAGTACATACCATGACCTTTGTTAACCAGTAGTAGACACTGGGCATTCATTCTCCCACAGACAGAATAGCACACACTACGATCTTTGATGGACCAACCAGTCCACTGAGGAGGATAGTTCCTTCGACCCATCAAATCTCAGGCGGTCGCCCTACAACTATTAAGTCCACCAATATTGCACATAGTAATATTGCGCACACCAATTGAACCCATTGAACTATTCACTTCAGTGAGTCAGTGATGCGTACTAACAGAATATTTACTGCACGGGTTTATTGTATATATATCCATGTGCTCCGACATGATTAGTTTGATAGACCTTCCATGACTTTTTTTACATAGCAGTTAGAAAACCGATGGAGATTTTTTCACAAGATGAGATATTTTTTAAAGAAGTTTGATAAGAAATCATTAAAAAGATAACCGTGTTGCCATCACTAAGGAATCAAAGGCATGTCATTTCGTCCACGACTGGAACATCAAAGGCCGTGGAATGTGATATCCTATCTGTGAGAAAGTGTATATAAAAGAACGATTGCAGATTGCTGCTAATGGAAAAAGAGTAGCTTCTGCTACAACAGCCTTTGATATGTACCCATAGAGGACATTATGGTTTGATATCGGGGTAGACGTGTTGGGCTATTTCCCGTTCCAACCAATGATCCCCTATTGATATATTAAAAGCTGTGGTGTGTGCTCTCCTGCAGTCTTGGGAAAGTGCACATAAAATACTTCTTGCTGCTAATCGGTAAGAGACCATGTGTCGACTTCAGCGTATGTCTAACATCCAATAGCCGTTGATTATCATTGAATCAATTAGTCCGATAGATGTTCCTTCAAACCTTTTTATATCAGTTGTTAGTTTCTACTAACCGATAAAAAAAAGGAGCTATCAGACTATGAACCAATGTGCCCCAATGGTGTCGTTAAACAACCAAACATTTTATTTAACAACAGATGATTAACTAACACTCAATGTGTTCCAGTGGTGTCGTTAAACAACCAAACATTTTATTTAACATTAACAATCGATGTGCTGCAGTGGATTATGGGTGTCCTGTTCCGCATAGGATAGTTACCATGTTTAATAAAGAACACCCATGATGTTTATTTGTTATCTCGCTGTAGCTGTTTGTGGTTGGGCGGCGGGGGAGAGCCCGGTTGTCGCGTTGCTGTCAGGAGCGACATAAAATCAAAACACAGATAGCTGTACAGAAACCATGCATTTAGAAACAGCGTCAAAGAGTACACGGCGTAATAATATATGCAGTTTAGATACCAGCTATTATGAAGATGCATAACACATGTACAATGTAATATGGAAGTGCGGGGACCACCTGAAATTTGTAAAAGGGTTTCATTTTTATAAACATAAATGCGTCTATGATATGCTAATCCTGTTCAGGGAAAGGCCGGTGTAAACGCACCGCAATTCCGGTAATATCGTAACAAAGTGTGTTAAATAATAAAGTTAAACTTTACGGAATAAAATGAATAGCCTGATCTATAAAACGTCATCCCCTGATCTACAAAACGTCATCCCTGATCTACGAAACGTCATCCCTGATCTACAAAACGTCATCCCTGATCTACAAAACGTCATCCCTGATCTACAAAACGTCATGCCTAATCTAAAAACGTCATTCGTGATCTACAAAACGTCATTCCTGATCTACAAAACGTCATCTAGATATATTTTATATCATGATCACCCCCTCTCTCCATCCCACCCCGCATTGGCTGCAGCTACTGGCCCTCCGGAGAGTATTCGCTCCAGACGGTTAGAAGTGATAGATTTCTCCTTAAACCTTTCTATATCGGCTGTCAGTAACTGTTAGCTTAAACAGCCGATATAAAAAATTCAAGGGAAGATATATCGGAATAGCAAGCGGCATGCATGAATCTTAAGTGGACATACATGTGCATGTCGAAGTTTAGCCCAGCCCCAGTCTATGATGACTTTGTATCGCTATGGTGTCTGTCAACAAGGGGTCCCAACTCGACTCTATCCCCAAATACGCTAAGTGCAACAAAGAGCCTAAGATGCTTCCGCAAGGCGACACAAAAACGACTCATGGAACTGATTTTGTCACTTGTCGGTGCCAGATTGAAAATACGTGATATATTGCGCTTTTCGTGAACCTGTAGTACGGGGGACAAGTGTTCGACGACAAACATAAACCAAAATCTTTTAAGATGTGCGAACTTTCTTGCTGGCTTTGTTTAAACTTAGGATTATCGTTGGTCCAAGTTCAACGTCCTCTTTTGTTTGCAGTAGTAACGGCGTGCAGATAAACTGACAGTTAATGTCTTGGTTCCACCACAGGAAGGTTGTAACTAGGCCCGTAGCCAAATTTTCGAAAGCATAGGTTAATTTTTTATGAATTGGGGCAATTACGTTAGAGCACAAACATAATTTAGTAAACTAGGGCCCAATATCCAGATCATGGCAATTTAGAGACCTCATCATTCATACATTCTCGCAACAAAAACAATGGAACGTTTAGTTGTATTGTAAAGTAAATCATTCATAAATTTTAGTCAAAAATATACCCCCTCTTTCTATTTTGGTGTCCATAACATACAACTTTACTTTGTCTTTTCTATAGATTTTTATACATCCATCTTGGACTGTTATCTCGAAGTTGAAAGATCATTATAAATTGAATAACATTTTTGTAGCTCGGTTAATTAATTATGCATAGTTTTATGTATCCTGGCTCTAAAACAAAACAAAACTAAATGTGTCCTACCTTTGCACGTCTCGTGGAAGTCTATACAACAATCTCCCATTATAAGACAGTTCGCATCGCAGTAACAGTGAGTTTCATTTGGGTTCCTATCTAACCGTGGTCCTTTGGCAAAGCATGTGTTGTTTTGCGCAGTGCAGCATTGCCCCTTCTCCATACAATTTCGAGGTTCGTGGATTTCACGTCCAATGCTAGTAAAAACACAAAGAACAAGCACTGCCAGGGAACATAGAAGAAATCTGTTTTCCATTTTGAAGCAGTTTCCAAAAAAAAGTGCACAAAAACTTTGGTTCGTTTGAGGATAGCAGGTATGTTCCAAAACGATCTGTCGTTTATTCCCAGCTATATTCCAGTAGAATTTTTTTTCTTTCTGTGTGTGTTTTAGCTTGCACGAGCGCTGCTCGAGCTTCTTTGCGTACTCTCTACCTAGAGCTGGTGCGCACTGGAATCGAGTATCCTGAGTTTGCTTCACAGCTGAAGACAATTACACACGAGCGTACACGCGAGCCAGAGTATCTGTGACTCACACAGTTGATGTGTGCTTCTGCGTGAAAGACAGATAAATGAACGAACGGCAGTTCAAACTTCGCTTTGGCTGCGGCGCGGCTTCATTGCCTTTGTGCGATAGCTTCATGAATATTTATAAACCCTTTTCCTCCACCCCTAGCGCGTCCTCAACTACCTCACCCACCCGTAACACTTTTATAGTGTTGGTTATCTGTCTTAGAAGAGAGCAAATGTAAACAAAGCCAACTTTATAACCCTGCACAGGTTCTCGTGTAGCGTAGTCCGATTTACGGACGATATATTTTTTTTAAAGTTTAGGAGAAGCGTGTACATGTATTAGCATAGTCCGAGATAGATTTAAAACTACGGCCGATATAACTATTAAAAAACTGTAGGAGAAGATCTATCGGGCTAGTGTTATCACGGTGTCTAAGTTCCCAAACATAAAGTAAAAGCAGGTTGGCAGTTTTGAAGCACTGGGTGCCAGCAAGGCACTGATCAGTGTTACAGAGAGCAGACTGATAAAGCACCGGAACACATAGCGTCCTACTAACCGTGCACGCATGCTATTTATAGTTGTTTGACAGTGTATTGAAGTGTATTCATTATATGATTTAATAATAATGACACAGAAGTTGTTCCTCATTATAATTACGGTGTGGTTATGAGTTTTAATATTGTTAATTAGACAACTTTAATTAGTAAAACTAAAAGATCAATTTGTTTTAACTACACCCTGTACATTTTCAAGAATCACCATCCATTTTGACACATGGTCTGAGAAAAAGCCCATTATCTCCACATGTTTCCGATTAGCAGCAACCCCACAAACATTATAGCACATACCAGTCGTGTACCAATGACAGACACAGGGAAAACCTATCGAGTCTACTGAAGGGATCGATCCTCCGACATTACGCGCTTCGTGTGGAAGCTCTTGACTTGAGTTAAATGCCGTTCTTGTAAAACTAAATCAAAGAGAAAATTGTTGCGATATAACGGTACCTCTGACTAATAATCGCTGATTATAAATCAATGTGTTCCATGTGTTGTCGTTAAACAAACACACGTTATCTGTTTTAATATATAAATACATAGGTTTAAGTCATCTACCACTCCACTCCACCCATCACATCGCTGATTGGTCACGCAATTCAACTTTCCGAGACTGCCTCTCCAGCCTTACGTTCAATAGCGCGAGCGCTCTGGAACTGTGTGACTGGTACCGATCATGTATTATCACATCACATGCAAATACCAGTGTGAAAACGTTTTGTCTCCGAAGCAGAACGCTCGCACTATTGAACAGAGGGCAGGACAGAAGTTAGTGCTAGCGTGATAGAGGAAACCGCTACTCCTAATTTTGATATAATATATCAATGGATCTTTTATATGCATGTTACCACTGACAGGACCGTACATAACACGGCATTTGGGCACCAGTGTGCATTACATATATATGTGTGCATGCGTGACCCAATATATTAATCATGTTGTCATTATTAAAGAATTCCATTATACTACTGTTGCGCCAACTGTATTTATTTGTTCAAACAAATGATGTAATATAATGTTCACGTACTTCGTATTATTATGTGTGATCTCGTGTTAACGTTAATATTTATTATTCGTTATTCATTGTCCTCCCATTCCCTTGCTGAATGGCTGGTGAATAAATACATTCTGTTCTGTTCCGTTCTGTAACAGAGTAAGACGATTATTTTGCAATCCTACACGATGCTATATTCAATAGACGCGGATGTTCTTTCAACTATACAGATAACCGTCAAAAATTAATTATCTCAATTGCTTTATTAAGTGGTTAATTACTAAAGGGCAACAGTTCATGGTGGTTGTCCGTCTACGCGTGCATGACTACTCCGAACACCCTGCGACAATATTTGCTATTGTCCGGCAAATCGAACCTACGGATGACCCTCGGGTAACCACTGAATGACAAGGTATATGTTAAATGAGCCGAAACGTGTTTTGTAAATACGTCTGATAAGATGGGGATTTTTTTTGTGTGATGTACTTTCTCCGCTGCTTTACTTTCTGTATTGTGACTGTCATTGTAAACGTGTTTTGCTGTATACAAGTCCCGCCAGCGCTTTGGCCTTTGATTTTAGGTCTCCGAACTTTGATGGCGAACCTTTCACATGGGGTAGGTTGGTGGTGTTTTGAACCACCAGTGGATTATGCACATTACATTCATAGACAGTAAGACAAGACAAGACAAAGACAAGACAAGACAAGAATTTATTTGCACTCGTGTAATAGTATAATATTAGTTGGTTAGTTATAACTCATTGAGCTGTGCGAAGCACTCACTCCGGGTTGGAGCCAGTGTAAAAGGAATAGATGTCCGTATATACGAGTATAGATCCGAAACAATATAATACTATCGGACCTAACGTACCTATATTACGCTAGTTGTCAATTCCATAATAGAGTTGCATTTTCACACATTTTTCAAATTTAGTTCAGTGACAAATCTTGCATATAAATGAAATGTATAATGCTTCTACTTTCTACAACAAGTTTAACTTCTGTGATTGTTAAACGATCTAGTGGAATAATTACAAACTATGTGCATCATATAAACACTTTTTTTTATTGTTTTATGATGATAGCTTCCCATCAGTCACATAGTTTGTTCCATGAGTCACATTATAAACTAAGTGGCATTAAAAAGTGACAGCGATATTCCTCTTAAAACTGATCGTCTTACATAGTTACAATCTGTAGCTAGTGAAAAGACTGTAAACCAAAATCATATCCTTCAACCTGAGATAGCAATTACCACTTGAGTAAACTCAATCAAAAACATGGTCCGTAAATGTCCCATAAGAGGCAAGAGGAATCAAGTTACCATAGGGTCTTTATTATTTTTACAAAGATAAAGACTTCCTCTTTAATGTATGATGTACCACGCCGTTGTTTTCAATTAATGTTTTCAAAATTTCTCATACAATTTGGAAATAATTGATCAAATGTCTCATAAATCACAATCGAATTCACGTAGTGTACAATTTTCAGAATTTTAGCTTAATTATATATAAATTCAATGGCAATATTCTATGCGTCATAAAGATGTGCGTGTTGGGTGGCCATATACATTGATGTCTTTCTTTGTGAGATCCATGACTCATGATGAATCTTGTTTGACATGACTATAAACAAGCAGTCATGGCAATGAGTGCTCTGTAACCGGTGTAATAGAATAGAATAGAATAGAATAGAAGTCCGTAGGAATATAGATCCGACACAATGTATAATGCTGTAGGACCTACATACCTAGGAATCGTAGTCCAAACCAGACTTGTATAAAACACAAAGTTTTATTGCGCTTTTTCTTACATTAACTCTAGGGCGTGTAGGTAATATCTTGTTTTATTGATCAGACTATTTGTTGCATTCCGTAAATATATATTTTAATATTTAACCTATTTTGTTCCTTTTACACCGACTTTCCAAATGTCATGTGTTGCGTGGTACAGTGTGTATTGATAATACACAATAAATGTAGTATCATACTTTGGAAAAAAATGTAAATAAATAAAAAATATATTATACAGTTGTGTATATACAAATACATATACAATGTATACACAATACTGTCCGGTTTTCAAAATGTTTTTGGACAAATAAACATGGAATCTGTGGCATTATCCATGCTATAAATATACATACTATTACCATGTCTTATTTGTCGAGCATTTGAATAATTATTCACTTTTATTTCGTGGTCGATAGACATCGATTTCTCTCATAAATAACTAGCAACATTTAGATTTGCGTCTTTCATTTATGATGTCTGGTATTACGTTTATACCTCCCTGTACAGAATAGCATATGCTGTGTGCGTCAGCGTGCTGTTTAATGCTGAGGACTTTCTCCACATTTCTTTATTGATTTTCGCTATTTGAATGCAAATAGAAAACATAAATACGATGCATCATGACTCATCTGGTGCCTACTTTTGTTCTCAGTGTGGAACTACAAATGTCGATTGATTTTTTTTTATAACTTGAAGGTTTTAATCTAAATAATTTAGACTGCAACTTTTAGACTGTGGGTGGGTGGTCTGTTCAGCAATTACGTTAAGCTTGGGTGGTTGGGTGTTATTGGTAGATATTTAAATCTAATGTTATACTACATTGTATATAGGTTAACGTATATAAAGGATATGTCGTGTTATGATATTGTGATTCAAATGACATAAGAATCTATTAGGGAACAGGGTGACGTGAGGTGGTAAAAATAGCCTGATTTTGTATTACGTAACTGATGGACAGCTCTAATTAGAAAATACTACACCATGTAGAAATTACGGCTACGTCGCACGTACAAAATGTATTTATTGGTGGATTGTTCAGACAATGATATTGTTTACGGGCGTATCGGATCCAATTAATTTAAAGGGAGATGGTCAATGTGCACATAGGCTGATTTCGCTAGTGTTTCATTTGTTTATGAAGAACAACTGCAAATTAATTGGAAAACATTTATAATTATTTTTCACAAAGTTATACTAAAAACATAAATCTACCAACAAGTAAAAAGTCATATGCGAGATCTGAACTTTCATTAAAATTAGTCTAAAAACAAATAAATGGAAAACTCCACACAACAAACCACGTCACTGGTTTAATCTAGCGGACAATAATGGAAAACGGAAAAAAATGTGGTCATCATTTGAGCTTTAACAATGATAACGTCAGCCATTTTTCGTCCACTAGACGGAAAAGGATTTCCCTTTACTTCCAACTAACGTTATTTTAATGTAATATTGTGTGTGCTTCTAGCTTAAGGTAGGTCTATCACACAATATAAATTACGACATAAACAGTTTTGGCGGGAGACGCCATTTTTTGCAACTATGACATTCCCCCTTTAAACCACTACCCCTTTGTCAGATTTCCTTTAAATAAAATATCAAACCAGATCGAATTGTTACACCAGAATCGCATCTTATAATGATTATAGCGTAAGAAATAATAGAGCACATGTTAAAAATCAATACCCAAGCTGTTGCGAAGAGCTTTATTACAGATTACAATAAAGTAAACAATTGACCCATCCTTAAAATACTTGCTGACAAGAATGGTTGGCCAAACAGCGAACCGTCACCCGTAAAGAACGACAATGGAGCACGTTCAGACAAAGACTTGTTGTACAGGAGACAAGGGTGTTCCGAGGCATGGAATCAATATCACGCTGGATTTCACACTTTATTACATTTTATGTCTCATAAGTTTGTTTCATTAATAACACTGAGTCAAAACACCCTGTTGTCTCGTATAATGCAGGACTTTCAAGAGTGACCAGTTCACTTAAAGGGGGATGGTCATAGTTGATATAGGCTGATTTCGCTAGTTTTATTGATTTTTGTGAAGAACAGCTCCAAATAAATTTGAAAAGTTTTGTTTTGCATAGTAATATCAAAAAACAAAAATCATCCCAGATGAAAAAAGTCATATGTGAGACCTGAGTTTTCATTGAAATTAGTTTTAAAATATATCCAATTGAAGTTACAGCAGATCTATCTAGATATTACTTTTTTGTAGTCCAGTGTTAGTATGAGAGAGGACATCTGGTACTCTAATTTTTATTTAGATTGATTGTTAAGTTGCTTTGTTTCATAGTGACTTTATCCGCAATTTTAAATGAAATGCACTTACATCTTTTGCATAATTTTTGCAGCTCAAAACAGTTATTTTTTAAATGTTTGGTGTGCTAAATTATAGGCATACTTTGACCTCCCCTCTAAAATTAGTACCACCTGTTCCTTACCCTTTTCCGTAAATTTATGTTAATTAAATATAAGGTGTTGTCCATTTATGAGACATGAAAAGCAAAAACATAACAGGGTATAAATGATATAATTGTACATCAACCTTAAATAACTTCAAGTGTGTGACATAGCGGTTTATGTGGTCACGTGGCAAGGACTACGGCTTAAAATATCGTAAACGCCGTCAGTGAGGTAAATATTAAACAGGTATTGCACAAGGTTAACTCCTATGGCAGGTGCTGTTATTTGTCTGTGTTGGCGTGTATTGGCTAGCTGTTTCTCGTTGTCAATTACTCAGTGGTTATTGGCATTGTACAGCAATAATATAGGTATCCGTTACCTTTCAAACATGCTTAATTATATCCCACTTTAAGTGTTCTTATAACCTGTTAAATGGATGGATGGATGGATTGACTTATGGGTGGTGCTGGATGGGAGGACGGATAGATGGATGGATATGTATTTTGTGGATGGCTGGATAATTGGGTGCATGGTTGGTTGGACCGATGGATGGATATATGGATAGACGGATGTACGGATGTGTGTATGGATGGATGGATGGGTTCTGGGTTGGTATGGACGGATGATTGTATAAAGGGACAGAGAGTTGTGGTCGATCTCCTGACACCAGAACATCAGTTTACCACGCCATTCTGCAGGGAAGATTGATTCCAGCATGTGCTCGTTCTATCTGGCATGCAGCGATGAAAGAAATGTTAGTCTCTCTCTACTCGAGGTGTCACTGAACTAAACGACGTTGAACTCTGTTAAAATTATCCAGTTTACCACACCGGCATTTGTTGTTCATTCATAGTCTATCAAGTCTTCAATTCCATACACTTCTTGTAAATCCGAAAACAATTACCGTGGTATTATGTTGTGACACGACTCCAAAACCTGATCAATTTAAAGGCAACCTGGTAATACAATGTGTGAACACGTAGATCTAGAATTAATACAGGGGTGGCGCCAGATAGCACGTTTTGCTGTTTCTATTGTTGAATACAGCGCAATCACATTATACACTAGAATAGAGCATTCGGTAATCCTCGGAAACGTTCGTAAAACACTCATCCGGGCTGTGTTGACAGGACATGTACCCAAAGGTGTATTCGGTACTATTACCCACAATGGCAAGCATAACTACGTTCATATTGATCGTATGTCGAAGTCGTACAGTGCAAAAATTTATGTCGCCATAGCAATAAAATTTATTCTGTAATGATTAATTCATTTTGTTGAAGTGCAGCCCTACACCAAAATTTAACGGGTTGCCTATTAAAAGTATATATTCAGACTTGAAATTAGGTTTAAATGCATTAAGAAATTACCCAGAGAGCATTTCAAAATGAAACCTGCCCGTATAATATAACCCCACATACGATAGAAACATACGTATAATATAACCCCACATACGACAGAAACATACGTATAATATAACCCAACATACGACAGAAACATACGTATACTATAACCCCATATACGACATAAACATATGTATGCTATAACCCCATATACGACAGAAACATACGTATAATATAACCCTACATACGACAGAAACGTACGTATACTATAACCCCACATACGACAGAAAGATACGTATAATATAACCCCATATACGACAGAAACGTACGTATACTATAACCCCACATACGACAGAAACATACGTATAATATAACCCCATACACGCATTGTTTCTATTGTAAAAACACGATAATCTCCACTCCATTTACTCGTTAAAACTCTTTTTGTAAAGTCTAGCATGCATAGAAGATTATTGAACTTTATGATACCTTAATGTGTTGGCTATCTGGATTTAATATCTTTTGTATGATTGTATTCCCATTGAATACTATCCCACTGGAGTGTGCTCATCTTTCTGTATGAGCATTGGTCACACCATTCACGATTCAATCACTGTGTTAGATGTCTTAATACGTCTTAATAGTGCGGTCAGACAAGGTTATCGCTTACCGCCCGTTCTCTCAGATAACGAAATGAGAGATCTGTGTCGATGTATTCTATCTCGGGTTAAAGTTATATCAACAAACTCTGGAGTGCGAAACATCATTTGTGGTTCACTGAGGACTCGAAATTGTCAGTAAGACGGCTACAGACACTTTAGTTTGACTTTTGTTGTCTGCGTTTTATGAGTACAATGAACTAGATTAATGTACCACGGTCCGACATGCGTTTTAGCTCCCACCCCATCAGTACCGTCGTTCATCAAGGGCTTTACTGAAACGGTTTAGCTCCATGGACTGGTGAAAATCTTCAACAAGTTCTATGGTAGCATTCAGAGACTGCTACACGATATGACGCATCATTGACACAAATGGCAACGGACAAACATCTTTCGCGAACACCTGGTATCATCACTCTTTTTGCTGTGATGTGTGAGTACATGCCTTCTCGACTTTGTTGCAATATCCCTTCGACTTTGAATGGTGCAGAGATACGCCTTTGGCCATGTCAATATTTTGTCGTTTAAATGTGTACATGACCTGGTGTATCTGCATATATCTTGAAATGTCTTAAGGTACAAGTTTTCTCTTGACTCTGTCACGAATAATTGTAATCTATGACACGTTATCAGTATTGTTGGTATTGCGAACCCAGCAATTCGCAAATAAACTATATTCCCCAAAATTTTGACAGAAATACGTAACCAACCAGGAATCACTTTTTGACTGTCGTCTGTTAAAAAGTAATGCCTAAAGACCAGCGCACAGCAACCTTCGTGAGGGAAACTTAGGTGACCAACCGAGTGATCGCAAAGAAGAAGAATCAGAAGACGAAGCTGGAAAATTCTATCAGCAGAACTGACGATAGTTTAATTTTTGTTTGCTTAAATTATATGATGAGACAAAATCAAGTAATACCATAAGTTATCCTCATATACTTACAAGATGTCGTAAATAGATTGATTATTGAATAGTTGATATGGTTTGCCATTACATAACACAGCAAACTGATAGGTGGTTATTTTTCGTTTTTAAGTTACTCGATATGATGAGGCTAAACCTATTAGGTCCAATAATTGTCCTATTAATATCAACTAATACTTACTAGCGTTTTCGTTAAGGCGTAACACTTAAAAGTTCTACATACACTTACAGTTAGATTCAGGTTCTACTGTTTTCTTCGGGTTGGACTTCACGTTGAGTTTTTTCCTTGTGACCGATTCATCTTTACGTTTCCCGGATGACGTTTCGTCCTTTTGAAGTAGCTTAACATAAGAAGGTCTCAACTCCGGGTACAATTTCAGATACGATTTAGGATAAACATTGACGTAGAGCTGTATTCTTGGTTTGGAGAATGTAAACATTTGATTTCGTTTGGCCTGAATTATTCCAATGACCGCTGCCCATAAAAGAAGAAGAAGACTTAAATCCATGTTTGTTGGAACAGACGGTCTGAATTCGCGCTGTGTCAGCAACACGTTGCCTGCTTTGTTTCTATATTATTACAGACTAAGACAACGGTACGGACAATTTAGCAGTAATTAAATTTCATAGGCATTCTTTAACTGAACGATTGTATGCAAATTATTTGAGAGGCCTTAGAAGTATGCTATCCAATTCAAATATATATGATCTATAATAAATGTATATATGGATTTTATTTCTCAAAAGATAAATGTAGAAATAAATGAATAGCATAGAAATTGATACAAAAGTATTTGGATCTTTTTATGACTATTCAGCGTGGATGTGTTTTAATACAAAACCTTGAAAGGCCCCCTCCCCCGATTGCATATTAAGTGTGTGACCTGGGACCGATTGCGTGGTAAGCGTATACATTTATGGCTACCAGTCAACACCGGCCTCCGTGGTGCAGTGGTTAACGCTACGGACTACAGGCTGGTAGGAACGGTGTTCGAATCCCGCGGGTGGA
>JAUTCZ010048158.1:0-11579 GCA_032273805.1 Melanodrymia brightae | reverse complement strand
CGTCCAATAACCGCTGATTTATAATCGATGTGTTTCTAGTGGCGTCGTTAAATAAAACAAACTTTACTTTACTTTGTATTAATGTCTGGATAAATGAAAATATAAACACAATTAAATGCAAATATTATAAGTAAAACACATTTGGTCAGCAGTTTGGATGCTGTATAAATATGTAGGAGACATTCCAATATTAATTTATTACAAAAATCACGGGGGCGCGACGTAGGCTAGAGGTAGAATGTTTGCATGTGTAGGATGGGTCAAGGGATCGTTCCTCCACAGCCCAAATCATTTTATGGGCTATTTTCCGTTCCAGTGATACACGACTGGTTTATCAAATTCCGTGGTGTGTGCTATTCGGTCTATGGGATAGTGCACATAAAAGACCCGTTGCTGATTTTCGGAAGAGTAGCCCAGGTAGCGGCGAGACCATGACTGTGTCAATATAACCACGCGTCTGACGCCCAATAACCGGTGATTTATAACCGATGTGTTCCAGTAGAGTCGTTAAACAAACAAACTATTTACGATTACAAAAGTGAAGTTTATCAATAAAATACCCTCCTGTAAACATCCTTAATGCTAGACCTGACACGACATAATAGGCCTACACATAAAGAATCCACCAAACAATGTGCATGTAACCAGTCTCCGCGGCGCAGTGGTTTACGCTTCGACTTCACGCTGGTACGTACTGGTTTCGAATTCCATTCGTGTTTTATGGGATTTTTAATCCCAATACCGCAAGGCTCCATCGGTAGGTGTACTTCCACTCACACCGACCAGTGTACACAACTGGTTCAACAAAGGCCGTGGTATGTACGGTCCTGTCCGTGGGAAAGAGCATATAAACGATCCCTTGCTATTATCAATTCGGAGTAGCGGGTTTCCTCTACCATACTCATACTAACTTCTCTCCTGGACAGGAAGTCGAGGCAGCTGGACTGCGTGACCATGACATACGTGCTTCAACGTTAATGAGATATTAGCACGTAAATATGTTATATGTAACTAACTAATGTACATGTACATGTATATATAAATTGCATCCCCAAGCTACATAGACATCAACTCGCACTAATTTCAAGATATGTAGTCCGTAGGAATATAGGTCGGACACAATGTAAAATGCTAGGAATCCTAGTCCAAAACAGACTTGTATAAAACACATAATTGTATTGCGCTTTTTCTTACATTAACCCTAGGATTTGTAGGTAATATATTGGTTTTTTTTATCAGATTATTTGTTTCAGTCCGTAAATATCTATTTTCTTATTTAATCCATTTTTTTATGATATATACGGACTTGCATTCCGGCCAGACTTGCGTTCCTTTTACACCGGTAATGAGCTATTTGAACCTTCTGGAAGATGGATCCAAATGGGAACCCGATTCCCATCATCTCCTTATATCTACCCCATTAGCCTATGCCTGTGGGAAAGTTATTAAAGGAAGAGTAGCCTATGTGGCGGCAGCGGGTTTACTCGATGACCAAGTGTCGATATAATCCTGCGTTTGAGATCCAATAACCGCTGATTAATAATCAATGTGTTCCAGTGGTGTAGTTAAACAAACAAAGTTTGTTGTATCATTGACTGTTTAAGCGTTGTGCACAACCAGTTCCCCGCTATATTCTTCTTTCGTTCTAGCGTCTCGCGGGAATTTGCTCCGATCATGACTGTTCGCTAGGACATTATTGCATTGAGAATCAACAGATATACAGTTGTGCGCCAGGTAAACTTTTACTTTCTTAGTGACTGGCAAAGTGTTTGGAACAATGCAGGAGCGAACAAACTTCATTCTGTCAAGCCCGTCATGGGAGAGTGGCTGTCCTCCTACTAGCGAAACAGGCGGGATGAGGTAGTCTTGTGTCGTTCCCGTATTGGTCATACATATTTTAACAGATAGTATTATTTTAAAAAAAGGACCCTCCACCTCAGTGTGACCACTGCCTGGGTAGATTGACCGTGGGTCACATTTTGGTGGATTGTGGTCATTTACAACCTGTTAGGAAAAATATATACTGAGTCGATTTATAAACTTCACATTTTAAAATTTGGATAGTCTATAAGACAGTGTTGAAAGCAGGTAGTTTTCAGGAATAAATATAGTAATGGAAATGTCGACACTCCATTTGAAGCCGATCACAGCCCACGTGACCCAATCCATAGCACGTGCACAGCACCATTGAGGCAAGTGGTGTTGCACGTGCAACTGGTCACGTGACTACAATAGCATACGTGTTTTCATCGTTACTGGCTCACACTAGTCTGACACAACAAAAAAACACATTAAAACGATATGTGTTACGACCTGTTTCGATGCCACGCCCACAATTGTGACATGTTGCACGCGGGAACACCAGTAGCTGACGTTGCAAGGGCGTTGGTTTGCAGTCGACGGGCAATGTATGATCTGGGGACACGAGTACAACAAACGTGCACCACAGCTGATCGCACCCGACCGGGTAGGCCTTGTGTGACGTCACAAGCAAATTACCGTCATATTGTGATCTGTCACCTCCGCAACCATTTCACGACAGCTAACAGAGATCAGTAATGAACTTTTCAGATGCCGGGTGTCCGCGCAAACGATCTGAAATGGGTTGCGAACAGCTCACCTCCACGCACGGCACCCATATGTTGGACCTATTTTGACGCAATGTCATCGACTTCGATGTGAACTGTGAGTACAAGGCCACTTGCGATGGACTCAGAGGGAATGGAATAGAGTCGTGTTTAGCTATGAATTATGATTCACATTACGATTTGCCGATGGCATGCAGAGGGTTCATGCTCAGTGCTGTGTCAGTGAAGTTGACAGATTCGTAGGCGGAAATGTAATGGTTTGGGGTGCTTTCTGCGGAAATGTTTAATAATACATTCTGTTTGATGACAGATGTCTGTGCAAACCTGAACTACCAGTGGCTAAGATCTGTGGGAATGTGTGTAAAGTTAATAATGCATTATGTTTGATGACAGATGTCTGTGCAAACCCAAACTACCAGTGGCTACGGTCTGTGGGAATGTGTGTTAAGGTGGCTAAAGTCGACAACTCAACGTGGAAAAGTGCAACACGCGACTGTGAGGGTGATGGAGCCAGCCTTGTCAAGATCGACACAGCGGACAAAATGGCCGCCATCATGGAGATATTAGAACCAGGTGATTAAAGGCACAATGCCACCGTGCTTGCTCAGCTAATGTTATTTGTAAATTATTTCTGACTATTCTGTAGATAATAAGTCTGTATTATCCAGTAATAATATCGAGTTATAAGTCGATATTAACGAGTTATAAGTCGATATCATCCAGTAATAAGTCGGTATTAACAAGTAACACGTCGTTATTCTCGAGATAAAATCAGTATTATTCAGTAATAAGTCGGTATTATCCAGTAATAAGTCGGTATTATCCAGTAATAAGTCTGTATTATCCAGTACTAAGTCGGTATTATCCAGTAATAAGTCGGTATTAACAAGTAATACGTCGATATTCTCGAGATAAAATAGGTATTATTCAGTAATAAGTCGGTATTATCCAGTACTAAGTCGGTATTATCCAGTAATAAGTCGGTATTATCCAGTACTAAGTCGGTATTATCCAGAAATAAGTCTGTATTATCCAGCAATAAGTCGGTATTATCCAGTAATAAGTCGGTATTATCCAACAATAAGTCGATATTATCCAGTAATAATTCGATATTAACGAGTTAGAAGTGGATATTGTCGAGTTATATGTCGATATTAACGAGTGATATGTCGATATTAACGAGTTCTAAGTCGATATTATTGACTTACGATCTCGGAAAATGTGACAAACGTTATCATTATGTTTGTAGGCTTCGAATAGTGTGTTATACATTGTTCCAGACCTAGATTTGTACTAAGTAATATCCAGTTGTTTGGTTAAATATACAAACTTATCAGTATTGTTAATGGTAAAGTTTTGTACAATGACACAAAAAGAACACATGCATATCAATGTTTATGATCAGAACGGCTTTACTTTGATTTCTATCATACCATACCGTCTTTCCAGAATCCAACTGTTACAGCATTGTTGGTGGTAAAGTTGTATACAATGGTACAAAACAAACAACAGCCCAGGGTGTGACGTGTCAAAGATGGGATAAACAAGAACCACAAAAACACAAGCAAACAAATGCAGACAAGTTTCCAGATGCATCACTGGCTGCAGCGGAGAACTTCTGTCGAGATCCTACTGGCGATGGTTTCCCGTGGTGCTACACAACAGATACTAGCATCAGATGGAACAATTGTGGAATTAAACGATGTAGGCCTACCACAGGTCAGCAGCATTTCAATAAGATAATAGGTTTGAATTTATAAGTGTAGCTGTGTTAGTATAAAGTGTTTTACTGGCTTAAGCTAGAGGGAACTTACCTTCAGCTCAGTCGGTAGAGCACTGGACACATATGGTCCTGGTTCGATTCTCCCCAGTAGAGGTTGAGAAGTTTGTTACAAATGGAGCCGACGTAGAGACTAGGTGTGCTTCCTTCACACAAGAATACAAAAATAACCTGGTCAGAACGCGCAACAGCCCAACTGCCCGTGCCTCACAGCTTCGGAGACGTAGCTTCACTTGACGGGTGAGGGAGCATGTAGCAGTGTTGGTATAAAGTGTTCCTACTGGCTGAAGCTAGAGGGGACTTTTTCTCTCTCATTCTTGTAAAAGTACAGAGAAAATCGAGTTCAATTCTTTATTGACATGTGGTTTGTATCTATGTATAAGACCAGGATGTCTAGAAGACTACATGTTGGTTCCAGCATTCTCTGATCGAATTACAGTATACTGATTGTTCAGCATTGATAACGGAAAAGCTTCTTACAACGCTTAAAACGAAACAAGAGCCAGAGGAGAGACGTGTCCACAGCGGAACCAGCAATCGCCATAATTTTTTATTTATTTGCTACTCTATTTCCCTCTTTTTCTCTATGTAGCCGGCAGCCTGTATTGTCATATAATAGTATAATATTATTATATAGACATATTGGCATATGTCCTGTTTACAAATTGACGAGTGTCACGACATGCGTGCGCAGAATCACAGGTAGAAACCACTTCCGCATCATTAGATTGTTGATGAAGTTCACTGTACACAAACGTTTGAATTCGGATTTGGCTGGTCATGCTAGTTACAATAATGTAACCTCCAACTTTTAGTTTTGGTGATTGGTTAGAGATTGGTCTTTTTACAGATTTCGGATGTTTCAACATTGTTGATGGAAAAGCTATATACAAGGGTACAAAACAAACTCCAACCGAGGGTGTGATGTGTCAACGATGGGACCAGCAATCACCCCACCGTCACAGACATACAAACCCAGACGACTTTCCAGAGGCATCACTGGCTGAAACAGGTATGTTATAATTATGACATCGCCAGGCAAATGTCCTGTTTGTTGCATCCTAGGTTATGTAATAAATTGTATATAGTTGAGTATGCAAGTGTGCATATGTATGCATATAGATATACAGTGTATATATGTATCTAAACAACAACAAATTGGCATGACCAAAGGCGTATCTATGCACAAGACAGATACATTGAGACAAAGTAGAGATGGCATGTACATAATATGAATCATTGTGTATAATGCCTGCGTATGTATGTGTAGTAAACAAAGTGTTTGTACACGTGTGTATTATATTATATCTGTGTGTATGCGTGACTGCATATTAATCATCTTGTCATTATGTGTTAATGAATTTCATTATACTACTATTACGCCAACTGTATTTATTTATCTTGTCAAGCACATTACGTAATATAATGCTCACATTTATATTATTATGGAATCTGTTTTTAACTAGACCATCTTGTCAACGTAAATATGTATTATTCATTGTTTTCCTATGGGATTGATGAATAGCTGGAGAGTAAAATTCATTCTGTTTTTGTAAATTGATCTTGTTAACTAAACCATCTTGTCAATGTAAGTATGTATTGTTCATTGTCCTCATATTCCATTGCTGAATGGGCGGAGAGTAAATAAATTCTGTTTTGTTCTGTTGTGCGGGAGCAGGACACTTCTGTCGTGACCCGGATGGAACAGGTTTCCCGTGGTGCTACACTCTAGATCCTGACATCCGAAGGAGGGGTTGTTCAATTTTCCGTTGTAACGGTTTGTTACCATATTTTCTCGCCTCCAAGCAAATTCACATATCGTAGGCAGCAAACGTTTTTAAACCTATTAACCATGTCTTCCTTCCATCCTATGATATCCTATTCTTTCTGTCTCTATTCTCCCAACACTCGTATGTTTATATAAGTCACTGTCCACCATGTGTACCGCACTACATAACTGTTCTCGTGTGTCTGTAAGATAAAGTTTATTTGTTTAACGACAGCCATGCAACTCATTGATTATTAATCAGCGGTTATTGGATGACATACAAATAGCTCTTTCGACACTTGGCCACAGAGGAAAACCCGCTGCCATCATATAGGCTGCTCTCACCGAATAAGAGCAAGGGATCTTTTATGTGCACTTTCTCACTGGCAGGCTAGCGCGCACTGATCTTTGATGGGCCACTCCTGGATCATTGTTTGGAACGGGAAATGACCAGACGAGTCCACTGACGAGGATCGATCCTTCGACCCATCCAACCTGAAGCGGGCTCTCTGGAGCTGCACAACGTCCAGCTTCCTAACGTGCTTATAAGTTGTAAAAATAAACAACTTCAACTTGCACAGATGTGATCAAATATATACATGTATGTAGTTGGTTACAGATCTAATGCTATTTTAAACATAATATTATTTCTGGGTAATAGTTCATGTTTTATTATTAAAACATTTATTTACGCATTATTACTTACAAATTGTTATAGTACTTTTGCCTGAAATAATTTGCATCGTAATAGAATTTTTTGAAAATGAAAATGTTCTCCAGCCTATGAACGGTATAACCCTGATGAAAGACACTTTATAAATTTACGACATACAAAGATAAGTGTGGTGACAATACTTATTAATAATTAGCATATTAATATCTAACTATGAATTCTATAATACGATATCTCCTTTCCAGAATCCAATTGTTACAGCATGGTTGATGGTAAAGTTGTATACAATGGTACAAAACAAACAACAGGCGACGGTGTTAAATGTCAAAGATGGGACAAACAAGCACCTCACAGTCACTCGAAAACAAATGCAGACAAGTTTCCAGATGCATCACTGGCTGCAGCAGAGAACTTTTGTCGAGATCCTGATGGCGAAGGTTCCCCGTGGTGCTACACAACAGATCGTAGCATCAGATGGGGAAAATGTCCAATTCGCCGTTGCAAAGGTCTCCAAGGTAAGGCAAATCAATGTACAGAATATAATTATCCTTTGGTCTAGTTTTCTCAATATGAACTGAAATCTCAAGCACGTCTGTCATGGTCATGCAGTCCATCTGCCTCGATTGCCTCTTCAGGACAGAAGTGTTAGTATGAGAGAGGAAACCCGATACCCTTACTTGATAAGCAGCAAGGGGTCTATTATATATATTTTCCCACACAGGACAGTACATACCACGGCCTTTGTGGACACTGATCGGTGTAAGTGGAAGTGCATCTGCCTATTGAGCCTTGTGGAGCACTCACTCTGGGTTGGAGTCTGTATTAGGATTAAAAATATGATATTCAACGAATGGAATTAAGACCCATTACCTACCACACTTAAACCCAATGCGTTAAATGCCGGTGCACAGTGCTTTAATTTTTCTTACAGATGAAGAAGAAAAAGATAGGAGGTTTTTGATTGGTCTTCATGATCCAAAACACAAAAATACGTGGGTGTGGAACGACGGATCTCATCTCGTGTATTCAAGCTGGAAGTCTGGCCGACCAACGAGCCGTCTTGGATTCTGCGCGGTCCTAGCGTCACATGATGCAGCCTGGCTTGCCGTGCCTTGTGAAGACCATTTCATGGGTTATATTTGTTCATGAGGCAAAACAAGTGTGTTTAGAGTAACCTAAATTACTCTAATTTTACTATAATTATTTGCTTCAGTTTTCTTCGATATTGGGTGGAATAAAATTATTTAGTATAAAGAAAAAGGCATCCCTATCCTAGAATATATTGACATGTTACCCTAAACACAACTATTTTTGGGGTATATATGAATAAAAATCAGTGTATAGAGCTGATATATAAATCATATACTTTATGGTAAAATCTTCAAGGGTTATTGTATAGAACTATGTTGTAATAGATCAAATAATATTTATATCACAGATTTTAGTTTTAAAACTTACCAAAATATTTTGTTTCTCTAAGAAACTTTAAAACCACTTGTGGTTGGATCCCACCACACATCATTCTGTGACCAAAATAATATATTATCCCTAACTGGCTGTAAATGACCACACTCCACCAACCTGTGAGGCACTGTCAATGTACATCGACAGTGATCACACTGAGGTGGTAAATAAAATTAAATAAAGGCCCCATTACGCAGAGCTGCGACCTTTGTGCCACCTTTGAGCGACCACAAAATGGTCAGGACGCCCAATGGTCGCCTAAAATCCTGTTTCTATGTAACTGCTCCAGCGATCGTTGTGCCTCCCTTGAACCAACAAAAATGTAATTATCGGGCATTTTCATGGCGATCTACGAGCGACCTGTGTGTCCACTGAGCCACCTGCCTGCCTCCACTGTGCTTCCCCTGTGCAACCATTGAGCCTCCTCTGTACCTCCTTTGTACCATCATCGACGACCAACGGCGATCACTGGGCGACCATTCAGCCATGCTTCGGCCTCCTAGGCGACCCTTGACCATTGGGCGACCACTGTGTCTCCATTCTGCAACCACAGCAATGCGTGTGCCTCCCTCCTGCCTCATTTGAGCCACCTTTGAGCAACCAACCTCCTCGGCGACCTTTGTGCGACTGTTTTGAACATGTTCAAAAATTTACGGCAACCATGGCGTCCATGGCGATGTCTGAACCTCCTGTGTACCACCTTTATGGTCGCACAAGGGAGTCACAAAGGTCCCCATCCTGTGTAAAGGCCCATTATAAAAATCAGCCGAACAGTGTTCACGATAGATGAGCGTATCCTGCTCCATCTCCATATATGATAGAACATGGGAAATAATGACTTTGTAATTATGCATGCCATTGATCATTCAACTGTTTGTTAGCGATCATCACACTAATCTCCTTAGTGATTTGATTGTTCTACTAATAATGTAAAACCGAAGTTATTCACAATATGTAAACGACAAAACTATCAACATAGCAAAGTGCTTATCTCTGCAAAAGGGCATTGTCGAAAGACATTACGACAAAGTCCACTTGGTATGTACTCACAAAGCACAGCCAAAAGCAGGTGTTATCGAAATATGTGCCTATCCTCCCACCGGTGACACCACCATAAGCTCAGCCATTTTGCTTTGCCAGATGTGTGTATATCAAAACCTTTAATAATAACATGTTATTACTGGATTACATTGTACTTTCTGCAATTATTGTGTGTAGATTATACAATAGATTATTCATAGATCAGCTCTATACACTGATTTTATTCATTTTGTATAGCATTGTGTATACCATGTTTTGACACACAACCGTTTTTGTGCTGGGGTGTCGCTAAATTTTACTTCATTCATTCTGCAACTAAACCACCAGGATCTATAAACCACATGTCCTAAAGATGGTTAAATTATGATTCAGTCCGTAGCGGACCAACGGCGATCACTGGGCGACCATTCAGCCATGCTTCGGCCTCCTAGGCGACCCTTGACCATTGGGGACGATGAGGATCCATTTTGGTTTTCTGTGAACAGCTTTTAAAGTTAAAGTTTGTTTGTTTAACGACTCTACTGGAACACATTGATTATTAATCAGCGGTGATTGGATTCCAAACGCATGCATATATCGACACTTGGTCATAGAGGACACCCGCTGATGCCACATAGGCTACTCTTTTTCGAATAGCAGCAATGGATATTGTATGTGAACTTTCTCACAGGGACCTTTGATGAACCAGTCATTGATCACTGGTTGGAATGGGAAATAACTCAACGGGTCCACTGAGGAGGATCGATCCGTCGACATATCGAACCTCACGCGAACGCTTTACCGTTAAGCTACATCCCGTTCTGTGAAAAGCTTTTAGCCACGAGATAAAATCAACTAAAGGAAGTTTCAAGTGTGGTACAAGCTGTCAATCAATTACTTATAATATTAAAATCGTTTAGATGTAACAGTATGTCTGATAATAACAACGTCATGACGTAAGACGTTCAGCACCGTCCATAATTGTCTTGCAACAAATATCGAACTGAAGTCAAATGGAAGTGTAATGAAAATGTAGCTAAGACGGGAAACGACGACCATGTCGATAAATTGATCACTATATTTCTAGATATGTGTAGAGTAAAACATCACTCATCTTTGTAGCACTAAGAACATGTAGACATTTAATCAACACAAAATTTCATCACACATTCCCCAGTTCTAAGATGTATGCCACCTTACCTACTGTTTGTAACATAATTATGGCTGGCTAATAGAGCAGTTACAATTATTATTAGAATTAACATTTATGTTCGGATTTGGATTCGGAATAAACATGTAGGTTCCTATATCCAATTAAGGTTCAAGGTTTATAGGTTTTGATATCAATTATGTGTATCGAATGCATCTGTAGAAGCTTAGTATGGTCCTTGAACTTTTGCCTACAGGAATTTAATACGATACAAATTATTGTAGAAAACATTGCACTTTAAACTACTACAACCAGTTGGATGCCTAGAAACATATAGGATATATACATAATTGAAAGAATAAGCCATACAATGTAAGTAAATGTTAATTTTAATAATAAGACATGCTCGATAGCTATTAGCCAGAAACGTATTACAAATAGCATGAGATGCACGTACATGTATGGTGGCATACTAGTATATATTCAAACTTGAGAGTTCCTTTAAATACCAACGTCGGAACAAATATATATATATATAGATAAACAGGCTACTAACTACAAATATAAACGTTAGATTTGTCAAGACAGGTACTATATCCAAATATACACATGTACATTTCCCTATTCTACTGTTTGGTAACATTTTAATAGAAAATAATTATGTGTGACCATTAAATCACACAATTATGTTTTATTAAAATGTTATCCCCCGAAGATATAATTCGAGAACCCACAAACTATTAAAATTATTAACAATAAGTGAGATAACTGATCATCTATAAATGTCAATGTGTTTCACAATCCAAAAAAAAGAGGATTGCGTTTGACCCCCTCCCTCCCATTTTAATATTAACGACAAAAACCATTGATCGATTGTGGACCTTTATTAATACACCATAAGCAATCCGAACTTGGCTTTTAGTCAGCTTGTGTTTAAAGACACCCCAGCACAAAAACAAATATCTGATATTGGGTGTTACAAATCGTGTGACATCGCATATAATGCGTATACAAATTACACTGGTAAACACATATTTTTCATCAGAGACCTTACTATACTTTTCTAAATGAATTGTTCATGCTGAATCCAAATCTGTCTTCGGTTTTGCTTTAGCACGTACAGTTTGTAGCTTTTT
>JAUTCZ010048147.1:0-11580 GCA_032273805.1 Melanodrymia brightae | reverse complement strand
TGTGTACAAAGTTTCAACAAAGTAATCGGGCAACGCATTCGTGTTTTTGTGTCATCTTGTTTCCTTATGAATAGTAAATGTTATTTGAAATATTTGTATCTTCGAGGTTTTTAATGTAATTGCCGTACGAACTGTGAAACTATCTGTAAAGACATAATTCTAGTGCAGTAAGCCTAACGTCGAACACGGAAGTAGTCCGGCTTCAGAAGTAAATACAGACTTGTTGAGGGAAATACAGAATGTTGTATTTACTTCTTGTATCAAAGGCTGTATTTACATTGTAAGATTGAATGGGTATGTAATAAAACATGATATTGCCCGAAATCATGGTCCATAATTGATTTATTACATAATAATTCAATATTACTTCCAAAGAGTCATTTTCAACACTGTTATGTTTTCCACAGTAAGCCTACTAACTGACGAGCTAAAACTACTGTGTTGAGTGATGTCATACATGTCTCTGACATAACGTCACAAGCACAAAAAGTGGAAGTTGGTCAATACCACTTTCCATGGACCAGCGAGCCAAAATATCATAATTTACGGAAGATCATGTGACTGATTTTTAACCAATAAGAATACAGATATATTTTCAGCATGTAATAATGAACATTATTACATAATGAGAATATATTTTTATTCTCATTGGTTGAAAACCAGTCACATTATCTTCCATAAATCATGATATATGGCTCGCCGGTCCGAAGGAAAATGGTATTGACCAACTTCAGCTTTTTTACGTCACGTTACGTCAAAGAATTGTGTGATGTCATTCAATGCAGTACTTAGCTCGTCAGTGCTGTTGAAAACATAAAGAGTTGAAATAGTTTCATGAAATCATAAGTGAAACATGAACGCGCATTTCGCTCCAGATGAGATATAAATAATTTATATGAATATACTTGTAATACATGTACTTGTTTATGTTATTATGTAATCGTTCAGAAAATAATTAGTATAATATTCGACATTCGTTATTATTTCATGACAATAATTATCTTTTTCTACATACATGTATGTCAGTATAACTTAGGAGTTAAAATGTGTAAATTTCTTATTTAATAAAGTTACAAAAAAAATTGTTTCTAATGTCACAAAATTAGTTTTATTGGTGATGTTATTATTACCCGATACTTAAAATTGCATTACATGCATTACACGCCAAGTCAGCTACCTTGTGATGTAGCGATTCGAATGATTATACTTATGACAATCATTGAAATTAATATTATGTAATAAAACAATTATGGACCATATTTCTGGCAATATCATGCTTTTTAGATCCAAGAAACTGATAATGACTTTGGCCTTCTTGAGTCCGTAAAACATGATATTGCCCTCAAAGATGACAATTATTATCTTCCTTTGATAACAATAAAGTATCACGTGTGGTTGGTTTCACTGTAGTTTATACAGATTAATGTCAACATTATTGTGTTAATTATACATGTACGTCTGTCTTGTTTTTAATAACGACTGGTTTGGCTGAGCGGTTATGGTGTCAAGTGCCATGCAAATCGGTGCAGTAGGTTCGAATGCCACGTGTACACATAAGTGTTCTTTTTTATTTAGAAGAATCATTTTTATTTCAGCAATTCGGATAAATTATCATTCAACAGATAAACAAAAAATGTGAAATTTGTTTGTATAATAATGTTAGTTCTTAAAATCTGATAATACTAGTGGGTTGGCGTTTTATCACTACTGAAAGAAAAATACTTATAATCCAGGTAAAATAGAATACTCCCAAACTAACCTTGAAAAAAATGTGCAAAGATCATAAAACCATTATATTCATTAGCATGAACAAGGTTGTCTGTTTTTAAAAGTTTAAATATAACCACATTGTAAACCGCTTAAGCTTCAATTCTTTAGCTACCAGCTTGGGACAGATTTTCTATTAGGTGTGAAGTGTAAAAATAACCATGGAACTTTTTTTAATTCCGCGGTATTGTAGGAATATTTAGCGAGCCGTTTTGCAAACTCTTCACCGGCTAATCTGCCCTAATGCGAGACACCGTGCTCACCGCTTAACCAGATTAGCACATCTGAAAAAGACCTTGTAAAAAAACAACTCCTTTATTTGTCTGCAAATAGCTAGAGCAGTTTACTGCTGGGTTTCACTTGCAATGTGGAAATACTTTTAAATGATTTTTAACAATTTTACAGATGCTCACCCTCATGTCTATCTCACTGCAAGTTTTACAATACGTAAATAATACACTGAAGCTTCTGCCAATGATTGATATTTCTTACATAAATACATGTACAGTGTATAAGGAAAACCTATAATTTGATGTTTGAATGTTATTTTTCTGTTGAGGAAAAATGATGATAGGAAAGATATGATTTTTAGATTTACTAAGTACAAATACATGTATTTATGTATTTTATATTTGTTCAAAATATTTTATGTTAGGGTTTAAACATTAGAACAACCCTATTGTAGTTGTGAATTTCCACTTAAAGGGTAATAGAATATTCATAATTTTAATCTAAAAAAACAGAAAAAGAATTTATCTTTTTATCCTGTCGATCTGTCGCACACTGTCATTGTTAAACTTTTTTTTTTTTTAATTTTGGGAAAAATTGTGTTTGGAATTTTGAATGCTTGCTAATGTAATATATAGTTACAGTTTGAAATTTTGTATAATAAATGTATGCAATTATGTAGATAAATAAGGATAGTGTTATCACTGCTCAAAAGGTGATATCTCTACAGTGTGGGTTTAGAAGATCGAATCCCGCTCCCTTCCAACCAACCATTACAAAAATTTCTGGACAGACCGTTGCATAAGCAGAAAGAATACATCTTGCAATGGATGCATAATTAAAATGGGAAAGACTAATAAAAACACAAAGCACATAGTCATTTATTGAATATTCAACAGAAAATTTGGATGTTTAGATGGGTATAACATTTGTTTTGGTCTTTTTCTTGTATTTGGTCTTGATAGATTTTGAAATTTATGGATATTGTTCAGACAATAAATTTCTGAGACTAAACATCCATATGTACACTCATGAAAAGATCAGAAACAAAACTCACAGTGTACTCTGTTCAAAACAACATCTGTCTAATTTTACAGTGTCAGAGTGTTTTGAGTTAGGCCTCCAATTACATGTTATTTCTACGGTGATATTATGTTACCAGTATTTGTATGGTGATGTCATGTTTTTTGTATGGTGATGTTATGGCATTTAATATATATATATTATTTTGTGTGGTTATTTGTTATAGCGTTTATGTCTGATAATCTTGAGGCTAGGTCTGCATTAACATTACTGAGTGCTATGTAGTTGCAGATTCAGTCTTCACCTTGCTATCCACGAAACAAAACGCACTGACTAAAGATGACCAACTGAAATACATTGCGTGTGATAGTAGAAGACTTACTAGGATAGGTTTGGCCGGGCTGTCTCCCTCGGTGCACACCGTGTGCAGTGGATGCCCAAACAGTTTGCCAGACGGAATGGGCGTCGACGAAGCAGACTTGTCTTCCCGACCTCGACGGTGGAAGATTTGCAAAATGGCTGGCCTTCGATGTCTTTTGTGATTACCATTATTGGAATAATCTAAGAGGAAAAAAGAAATGTTGTTAGCAAATACATGCATGTTCAACCCAAAATTAGTGATTCCAAGAGCCATATATTTGATTTTATTACTGTAAATACTTGGATCACCAAAAGGGTCTCGAATGATACCTGAGGGAACAGGGCATCTGAAAAAAATTTGAACCTGTGGTCTTGAATAGAAATCCAGGTTCTTGACAAAACAATGGTCTGTTCAGTTATTTTTTGTATTTGAAGCCCAACAACGTACATGAATGTTGTTAGTTTTGATACACAAACATGTCTCAAATAATATAACCCAGGTCTCAAATATTATCCCGGTCCTGAATTAAACCCAGTCAAGCATGCATCAGACAAAATAGAACCCCACCTCCACCCCAGGTTGTATTTAAGTATTGATGGTAAGTATTGTTTTTTATACATGTAGCTGTAAATGTATTATTTCCATGAGTTATTTCATGTCTAAAAAAAAAACCTCAGTGTTTTCCCTAGTCAATTTTAGCATGGTGCAATACCATGCCTTGATACTTCCATGCCATTCTGCCCTCAAATAGAATCATTTTCTTATAAAACAATTTACTTATATCCACTGTAATTGCTAAAGTAGAATGAACAAATGTTATGTTGAGTCTATAAAAGAAACAAAGCATAATTATACTTAAATATCAATTTAAATCATAATTGTGCCCTTAATTCTTTGTTATGAAAACAAGTGCCCTTAAAATCTCCAGCAATGAACAAAATGCCAAGATATAGATCTATTTACCATACATTGCCCCAGTTCTAGGGAAAACACTAACTCTTGGTTTGGACATTGCAAGAATCATGTTTGTTAATTTGTACAGGATCATTATTAGCAGAGCTCACTCTGGACAAGATTGTCTTTTAGCCACTTTTCTGAAAATTGGGGGTATTATGCATAAAAATGTTTAAAAAAGAGGCTAAGTTACACAAAATATTGTTAGCCTATTACATGTACTAATATTTTAGCCAAACTTTTAAAAAAAAGAGCCATTGGCTAATTTGGCTACGTACAGGGTGAGCCCTGATAATGATTAGAAGTTAAAAATGTATTATATGTGGTAGTAATAACAAATCCAGTGTAGTTAGACTTGCCAAATATTTATTTTGAAATGAAAAATGTGGGTACAAACTTTATATTTTCTTCGAGCCTCTTTATAAGTCGACTATGCTAGTTTTCCAAAACAATTTTGATGCTAAAAACTTGACTTACAGGTAAAGATATATGGTACAGAAGATAATTAGACATCATCATGGCAGAGTTCAGGATTCACAGTATCCCAGTATTCCAGAGATATCAAATTTCTAATTCGGGTATACGTTTGTAAAGCCTGGTATTCCATGCGGATATCCCAAAAAATATTTGTTAGTTTTTAAATTATATTGTGCCATTTTGAATTTGCTACAGAGAAAAATAAAACACCTTGGCCGATTACTCATTGTACTAGAATTATAGTATTTCAAACATCTAGGCCGAATTCAGTTTCCAGATTGCACATATTCAGCATACAGAAAAATATTGGAAGCCAGCGTCCATGGTGTATAGGTTAATGCATCAGGCTTAAGACTGGTATGTACTGGGTTTGAATCCCATTCATGTCATGAGATTTTTAATCCCAATACCGACTCCAACCCAGAGTGAGTACTTCGCAAAACTCAATTGGTAGGCGTAATTGCACTTATACTGACCAGTGTCCACAACTGGTTAAACAAAGGCTATGATATGTACTGTCCTATCTGTGGGAAAATGCATATAAAAGATATCTTGCTACTTAAATATCAGTAGCGGGTTTTCTTTCTGTTCTGGACAGGCAGTCAAAGCAGCTGAACTGTGTGACCATGACAGATATGTTTGAAACTTAATTGGATATAAGTATGTAAATAAGTTATAACTAACTAACTAACTAACATTGGAAACCAAAATCTCCTTTGTTCCATTTTGATCAATTGAGGTTTTCCACTTTTGGGAGGAAACACATTTGGATATCAGATTTTGAAGACGAATACAAGATTTGAAATATTAGTATCCAGCAGAGATACCAGGAATCTCTAACCATACATGTACATGGTCACCTTATAGGTATATTTAAAATCAAACACAAAAAATAACAATATTTGTTATCGCCACTTTTTAAAAAGAATGTTTTACATTATGACTACAGTAGCGTACTGAAAAAAAACACCCACTACTGTATTCTGATTAAATTGTGATTTCCCAGGAGAAAAGAAGGGATGATGAAATAACAGGAGATTCCTGTGGAAAACAGGAGGGTTGACCAGGTCAAGAGAGATTGGACAATCATCAATGCTGAAGGTGGGCATACTCGTTACTGATTTTTACCTACTTTGAACATTGCTTTACCTTGGAAAATGATGTTTAAAAAATATAAGTTCCATAAGGTGATAATACTAGTTACCAATTACTTCAGGTCATACCAGTACTTGTAATACACCTGGAGTTTGTAAACAAATTTAAGATTTGATATATTTTGTCATAAATCAGTGATGGCAGAAACAAAGTTCAGAGCTTCTAGCATATCATTTTCAAAAAGGAAAAATAATGGATTCGCCATTATCAGGAATGGCTGTACCGACCCACCAGCGTTTATTTTTATGATAGCATAGCTGAATAAAATGGAAGGCCATTGAGAAGCATGAAAAATATTGTTCTGCATTACTAAATTTTGTTTCTCATTTATCTCTTTACAAGTAACAATATTAACCGTTTTAATTATGATTTAATGAAATTAAGAAAGTTTTGAAAAGTGACAATTTAAACAAATTGTCTATAACATCACACAATTATTATTTTACTTTCAGATGTACAAACTTCTTAAATGGATATTAAAACCCTTATAATCTTGTAAGTAAATAAAAACAAATTGTTTAAAGTTTCCTCCAATTTAACAAGACCAACACACAATTTAAGTGTCATTTCTTTACCTCAAGGTTAGAGCTCATTTGACTTGGAAGTGTACATAAGCTGCCAGCATTGTTTTACCTTGCCTGGACACATGACTTTCCACAGACCACCGCCACATTGAGATTTCTAACATGCCTACTTTATTTACTTATATGTCTACTGCTGGATGGCCGTTCTCGAGCTACAAGCTAAAAGTACAAAAATGTACTGACGTAGGCTCTACAAGAAAACGAGCAAAACATTTCCTGCTGTTATCAGAAGTATTTGCCGGAGACACAAGGTCAATGTCATGGAGAATAGGGAGAAGGGAATGACGGTGGATGACGGCGCTATTAGGCACGTCAGAAATTCCTGTCACTTCCCCACTGTGCCACTAACGAGAATGGGCAAACAGACAGAAGGACACACCAGACTGAGGGATATGATGAGTCAGACTATACATGTAGCTCTGAACACGTTTCTTTCCTTCTAACAAGCAGACAATTGTCATCACTACATTATTCTGCCAACAAGATCGTTAGCCAAATTTTAATTAATTAGACAAGAGTGCCACTCCAGGGTTCGAAATAAGTGGTATCCCAGTATCCCGGGGATACCACTTTCTAAATTTGGATACCAGATTCGAAAAACCGGCATCCCATTGGGATACCACTTTATAAAAAGAATAAAATTTATTATTTTGTATGTTTACATAATTTACTTGACTACAGTGGCAAACATAACATTTCAACCACTTATAGTTATACATCATAGCTGTGTACCCATGATAGAATTAAAAACATCTCGGCTGATTTTAATATCCAAAATCATGCAGATCGTCATCATGAAAATATCCGAAACCGAAATATGCCAAGTTCGTTAGGTTTTTCCCGCTGATAACGGTCACTCACCAACAGACATTAAGCTTGCCTGCACATAAAGTTACAACCAATGCTATTTGTTGTTTATAAATTTGGATACCAGATATTGAGTTTGGATACCAGATTTTAAATGCTGGTATCCAACATGGATACCTTGAAATTTTTTGTATTTCGAACCCTGAGTCACTCTTCTCGTGATCAGTTCTGAAGTAACATTTAGGTTATGTAATGTTTAAAGACGGGATCTTACAACTGGATTTATTCAGTCATAAATGTTTGAATACCATTTGATTTCTAGTACAACTGTAGCACATTTTTTTGTCTTCTTCTTTTCGTTCCTTATACATTGTTTTAATAAGAATTGCTTCCATTTTGGACTTTGATGTAGACGATGGTAGGGTTTGTAATATGCATAGTAAAAGTAGTAGAAGTGGTAACATGTTTATATTTATAAAAATAACAAAACTAAAGAACCGATACAGTACATGTTGTGGGCGTAGGACCATTTGTCAAAATAGTGACAAAAAAGTATGCAGTTGTCAAAAATATATTCTTCGACATAGATATTACATAGTCCAACTAAAGAACGAATCTATGAACAATAACAATACAAGTTTCATACTGTAACATTTACATTTAAATTCCAACCCATCATAGAATCCAATGATCTTATCATTACATATTATCATTGTATGATAGGGGAAATGGGAAGATAGGGGTAGAAGGTTGATGGAACATACAAAAAGCATACATGAGGGATAAAAAATCTAAATTTTTAGCAATGTACTTTATGGATGCCTCTTAAGCAGTCACTCGTTGGAGTAGCACAAGAGCTACACAATGTATAGACTAGCATAGAGAAAGATGCTATTGTACTCAATTATATGATTTGAGAAAATAGAAATGCATTACTCGTGGTCTTTTTTAATTAGCAGAAATCTTTTGATATGCACTTTCTCAAAGACAGGACAGGACATACCAATATTACCAGTATATAATAAAATGATGATATATAGCTGAACTATACCAGTCAATGAGCAATGTTTGAAACATGAAGAAAACAGTGAGTGGAACCAGTGTGCTGGAAGTCATAGTTCATGTTGTCCTTCATCAAACATGATTTTTAAAACACAAATTGCACAAGATTTTTTAATTTTGTAAAAGATTATTGGCAACTGATCTTTCTTACTTCACTAAATTCTAAAGTGAACAATGGGACTCGAACTCATAAAATGACTTTCCTCTTTTTTAATACTAACAAATATTAGAATTATATATGAGTAGTTCCACATAGAAATATCTTTATTTTATTAATCATCAATGGACAATGATAATAGTGAGTAATCCATTTTTGTACAATTTGTACATATTTATTCACTGTTTACCACATTGCATTAGATAAAAAATCCAAAAGTTAGTTAGTTTAACATATTTACGTGCTTAAATCCAATTAAGGTTCAAGCACATCTGTCATCTTCACACAGTCAAGCTGCCTCGACTGCCTGTCCAGGACAAAAGTTAGTGTTAGTATGATAGAGGAAACCTGCTACTCTTGATGAGTAGCAAGGGATCTTTTAAAATGACTTTTCCACTGACAGGACTGTACATACCATAGTCTTTGCTAAACCAGTTATGGGCACCGGTCGGTATAAGTGGAAGTACACCCACCCATTGAACCTTGTGAAGCACAGTCTGGGTTGGAGCCGGTACTGGCATAAAAAATCCCATATACCTCGAAAGGTATTCGAACCCAGTACTAAACAGTCTTAAACCCGGCGCATTTAACCGAACGGAGACCGGTAATCCAAAAAGCTTTGTTTACGGTTTAATGGCCTATCATTTTTGGGTGTGAGGGGACATAAAGACATTTTTTTTCTCCAAAATAAAAATACATGTAATTGATCTAATACATTGTATATGATGCTGGTTTTCATGTATTTGTCTCCATACCTTGGCCACGTTTGTTGGTGGACTTCTTGTGCTTGAGGAAAAATTCGCACTTGGTGTTCGTGTTGGTGATTGCCTCCATGTCGGAGACCGTCTGACCATCACCATCTCCCGTCCTGACATGGTTCACCTTGATAGCGTACGGAATCTCGTGACCTGAATAATAGAAAATAAATGCTCATAAATACATGTATATTTTACAGTTCATACATTTTGTCTCAAATAGATAATGATTACAATACAAAGTTGGCCAAGCCGTCAAGGGATATAGTCACTGTTAATGGAACAAAATGAGAAAAACAATTACAGCAAACAAAATCATATCTCTGCACTAATTAAGAGTCAAGGGATATTAAGTGCTCTATACAAAAGTTGAATATTTTTTTACCAAATCTTTTAATAATATCCTCTTTTCAGACTCAAATGGTTTTAGGCACAATAATATTGAGAATAGGCATGTTTTTTTCTGACCATCTATCATGTGTGAACAAAGCCAAGGCAATAAAAAAACCAGAGTATTGACCAATGCTGACCAACATAATTGTTGAAATTGTATATGCAATCCAGACTGCATCATACCGAGTTGCGGAAAACAAACCCTATAATATATGAGTTATACATATAATGGATGCCGATGATGAGCAACAAGTATGCAACAAGTATTCACATCCGCATTTATACCAATATATATTATTTGAAAAAACATACATGTTTAAAACAAGAGGATCACAACAAGACGACAATAACAACTAATCAATGATTTCTGCATGCTACACATGTTCAGTATTACAGCTTCGCTTGAAGTGCCTATCATGCTCACATCCTAGCTGTTTTCTTCTTTAAAAGGTTTAAAGCAAGAATTTCACAAAAAGAGTATAATAATAGCAGTGGAGGTCCTTTTTTTTGCATGACTGGTAAAAATTTTAACCATATTTAATATTTGTTTTTTAGTTTCATAGTTGTTTTTAAGTTTCATCATTGTTTTTAGTTACATCATTGTTTGTACATTGCTGGACACTGGCTTTTATAGTTCCGGTGCTGGACACTGGTCTTTATAATATCATCATTTACCATATTCTGACACCCAACAGCCAATGTTAAAAATAATGTCCAGATTACAAAATAGACACCATTTTAATCATTACTGCTTCCATTACATCAAAGTATTCACCAGTTTTCATCACAATTAGGGAAATTACACCTTAGTCACCGCAAAATAAAATATTATGCAAGTGTTAGCATACATGTGACATATTATTTCATATTTCAATTTTCATATTAAATAGTAAATCACAATAAACAATAATCTCACTTACATTATTCCCAATGGTCAATAAATCCAACTGAATACATTCGTATAATTCTTACAACTTTTCCGACACAAATTTCAGTACTCAGTCAATTTGCTGCATGCAAAACATACAACTATATTTTATAACTTTGTACATTGGATGCAGATTTATACAATACAAAACTTCAAACAATGGAAAAGTAAAAGTTTTAGAAAGCTTCCTGGTACATGTAAGAGTGTCGAAGCGAACACCAGTCAGTACAGTCTGTCAGTCGGTTTGTTGCCCGGCCACCTGCTGGTGTCTGTGTTTGAATCACCGACATGAAGCATTTCTCTGTTTTCCAGCATTTTTTCACTTTTACTCCCCATGTTTATTAAGCGTGCCAGACACTTGTCTCAATGTTTGTCGCAACCTTCAAAACGTCTCGCTTTGTTTGTCACTTGTATGATATCACCATAGTGATCTGACATCCAGCTAATTTCAATTTTCTCCTCACAAGAGTAAACAAATAAACGGTCGCCTGTTGTTGTCTTTGTGCACTTTATCTAAACACTCTTTGTTCAACTTTTCTAAGTGTCACTTTTTTTTTACCTGGCTACCTTATTTCGTCATGATAATTGTTGGTTTCAGGTGAGTTGTTTTCTATAGGCCAAGGCTACATGTTCTTATAATATATGTACCATGGTAATTATGTTAAAAAATGATTGACTTTTACCTTCAAAGAAAGTTGTCTTAAATTAAAGAACTAAATTAAAGTGACATAGAACAATTAATCTGTATTGGAAAGACATGTAGTAACATAGTATCAATACAGGGTTTAATCTACCATACAATTTGGGGTCGGTTACCGGTGTAACAGGAAATTTACCCTCCCCACTGAAAATCTTCCCCCACGGGGGGGGTAAATATCCTAGGAAATATACCCCCCTCCCCTGAAAATCTTCCCCCCCAGGGGGGTAAA
>JAUTCZ010048136.1:0-11582 GCA_032273805.1 Melanodrymia brightae | reverse complement strand
AATATTCCTGTAAGGCAATGATTCAAGGCACCCCAACCTTGACATTGTCACACTGTTTCTGGGGACAATAAACATTTAAAAAAAAAAAAAAAAAAGTTGTGAATTTCAGCAATATATGACGTAGAAATACTGCGAGTTCAAATGAGATTATTTTCCAACTGGTCCACATCCATTTTTTATAAAACAATTACCGAAGATGGAATTACATTAAACTGATATTTGTTTAAAGTCGTTTGTGGATAACAAAAAAAGATATGCAGCTCGAAAAATTTACTGCCTTACAAACACACGACAGATCAAAATCTGAGATGAAAAATAGTTATCACATGATGTATAGTGTCAGAGGGTGAACAATTATCAGAATTTATTCATTTTGGAACATTTCTATAAATTATATTCACCAGTTCACCATAAATAATGTCAAATAACATCACCAAGAAATGGTTAATGTAATAAAAGAATGGGTTGGTATCAAAAGTGACATGTAGTTACTCTATGTGTAATACACTCAGTAAACAGAAAAACAATGGATATAAAATTAGTAAACCTATATACAATTGTATGTAAAGTCAATGTCTACAAGTGATATTACTAAAAGAGGTCACTGTATACAAACATTACATGTAACAAGTCATTATCTATGTGTCAGCTGTGACAGTTAAGACAACACTGTGTAATAGACAAAGCTACAACATTCTCATCACGTTGTATGCACCACTAGGATGAAACTGTTCGGGCTGAAAATGCTACTTAAAAAAAGCTTTTGAACAAGACATAAAGACATTCTTAGCACTAAAAGGTGGAGGCTGAGACAGCAAAAAAGGTGTGTCGCATCATACAAAGAACTTGTCTTGACAGGGAATATAAAGATGACTTGTTCGAGGACAAGAAGCCACTGAAGACCCCAGTGGTTTATGGTGTTTCGGTTCTTGGTTTTCACACACTAAACCTGTAATCACAGGGAGTTGTACCAGTGCAGTTCTTGTCCTTATCATGCTCAATTTGAAGGAAGATTTAAACATTTTGTTCTCAGTTCTATATTTGTAAATGTTTCCAGTTTCTGCCCAGACTTGAAAAGTTTAATGTTAACTACTATTTGACTCTTTTGTTTTGTTGGTTGCAAGTTATCTTATCCTAGATAGGATAGGACATACCACAGTCTTTGATATACCAGATCAATCCTATCTTTCGTACACTTCATCAATCACCATCTTATCTACACTCAACTTGTTCGTATGAAAAGAACATATATCGATAAACCGTATACCTGACATTCAATAGCTGCTGATTACTAATCAATGTGCTCCAGTGGTGTTGTTAAACAAACCATCTTTATCTGTTTCATCTTTTATCTTGATTCATCTCACCTACTGCCTATGTTAGTTAGGTTAAAGTTTACATATTAAACTTGAGGACAGTTTTAAATTCATATTCTGTGTGAAAAGTCTATAAGAGAAAGAGCTGAACACACTTAAAGTCTAGAAATTGACCAGGTAACAAAGGTTATCCTTGGGGAGATCTACCTAGATCAGACATAAATACATTGTGTGGGCAGACGACAATAGTGTATGGATTTATTTACATGATCACTCAGTTGAGATAATCCTAACGGGGAAGTATAATAGGCGTGACAGGAAGGTTAGCGTTATAATACTAAGCTTTGGTATAAAAGCAATCTGTAACAAAAATATATCTTTTAAAAAATATATACTTGTAGTTTTTTGTAATTCTTTAGAATGTTTGATCAAAGTTGTAAATTTAGCTGTTCATAATAAAGGCTGATCCTATATAATTGCTCAACTATTATTTTGGACATTTTGAATGAGATGAATAACAGTTATTCGTTTTTTCAAAATCTAGCCCTATCCTATCACTTCATAATATCTTGAGTCAGAAATCCCCCCATTCAGACTTCCACCTGGATAATATATGTCAAAATCCAGTCTTAAAAAAAATACTAGTATTAAAAAATACACGTAAAATATTTTAACACGATTTTACTTTATTTTCGTATATCAAAATGTGTCATTGTACATGTATCATTTTTTAGATCATTATTATTTGTACTTATCAGAAAAACACAAAAAATACTGCAACAATATATATACTGGGCAATATTATTGTACTGTTGGTTCATTGTATTGACTTGCATTGAGTTTTTCAAGAGAGTAAAATGTTTACAAAGTTCATATCCATCTGACAATTTTGATCTTAATTAGAAATAATTGACTTGTAGCTTTTTGTTCAGCTGCATTTATTTGTGGCCTGACTGATAAAGGTGGGTTGGGTATGCCAGAATGCTATTAACCCGGTAGTGAATGTCCTGAACTATAAATATTTCAAAGAGGTGAATCTAACCTGGGGTACTGCATTCACATTGGATCACCGTACCCCGAGGGGGTATGGGATGCCTGAACCTTTGTGGATAGGAGCATTTTAAAAGGGTACCAAGCAATAATGACTGTCAAGGTGGGTTGTGCTCCAGGGGTGATTATGACTGGTGATTTTGTTAATATACCCCTTATAAAAACAGCTTGCTGCAAACATGCCCGCGGTGGATGTAAACTTTGACATAGCTGAATATTGAAAAGTGATCAAGACTAAATTCAATGATAAAATCTTCAAAAATAGATATTGCAAGCAGAGGATTCGTCAAGTTGCCAAAAACATGCAACTTAAGCTGGATATATAAAACTACTCTAATAAATAGTAACATTACGTATAGTATAGCGCATGCATCCTGTATTAAATATGTGAATTATGGGTACAATCTAGGTGTAGTCACATTAAATTTGTTTTATGTGGATGCTTTTCCGAATTTATCCATGTTAGAAAATTTATTTAAATTATGCTGACTAGTCTTTAATTAGGTCTAAATAACATCAAATAACATCACGACAAAAGGGTTAAGGAGCTTGCCTTCATTATTATATTCCTCACACCAATAACTATTTTTTACAATCTCCTTTTCTTTCACTTCTTTGCATACCATATCATAGATAAAACTAAACCTGATCTCAAACTGAAATCAATAAATATTCAAAAGAAATCAAATTAGTTACCTTGAATGCATCTATAATCTTTTAACAGATCTGCGAATTAAATCTAACTTAATGTTGACTTGAGGCTGTTTTAAGATTATATCATTGAAGTAATTTGAGACATGCATCAGGCTTTTACTAAATAATTAGTTTTGTACAACAGGTTAGCGCCTTTTCTTGGTATTGCATTTCTTACCATTCTATGTCAACGGTACTAGTAGTTACAAAGAAAGTATAATAGTACCTTGTGGCATCCCTTTCAAGTGTTTTATCAAATTTATACCATTGTGAAACATTTTTAAACAAATAGATTTTTGTCCTTAGGCATTGTTTACAACCCTGTTTAGATGTTTCAACATTGCGGGTACATGAAAGACATCAATGGAAAGCTTTTGTCAACAATTGTATACAATGTAGTTGTATAGAAATTACCATTCCTTTTTGTAGCCTAATTCTTTATTATTATTCATGATCTTGCAAGAACACTTTTTGCTATTAAAATTATACATATTCTTAACCAAACATTTAACTTTGATCAAGGTCCTGTCTTAGATATGATAAACGTTAATGCATATAAAAATAAATATTCCACACCTAGAACAGGATACTGTCCTTCTTTCCATTCCAACCAATATAATTATAATACTCAACAACCAGTATATCAAATTCTGCAGCATGTTGTGTCTGTAGGAAAATGCAATGATATTAACTGTGCATTGATTTACTTTGTATCTGATATATTCATATCTTCTTCACCTTTCATAAACACCTGATATCATCACTGCTTTGGCTGTGATTCATGAGTACATGCCATCTCGACTTGGGTTGAAATGTCCCTTTGACTCTGCCGTATGCAGAGATAATTATATGCATTTGGCTATGTATCAATGTTTTTTGTTTAAATTTAGTCAAAATTGCTAGTAATTAATAGGAAAAAGTACATGTACTAGTAGATGAAATGTAGATCTATAGTTGCAGCAGGCTACTTCTGAAGACCAAGTGTCATAATTACCATAGCATTTGTTTGACACCTGATCAGCTGATAACCAAAGTTAATTAAACAGATTGTTGGGGTGAATCTAACCTTACAAATGAGGTGTGAAAAGTGAACACATTACTAATCTGTTTCAAAGAGGCATTAAATTGTTTTTAAAAATTGGACTCACTGCCTCCCCTGTGAGGTGTCATTAAACAAACATTCCTTTTCTTTACACATGAAGATGTGGACAATCTCGAAGGGGCAGACACTTTCTCTGATAACACTGTGTAACTAGGATTTACCCATTGATAACACACTTGGTTTAAAATTAAAAAGACATTTGTTGATGGGTTATGTAATGAAGAATCCCACCTTTGGGACAGCTTATGATGTACATGAGTACTTCAAGATGAAGAGAGTATAGATTTATTTCTCAGAACACAAAACAGTTGATACATGGGATAACAACATATCTCTAATCATGCGGTTTCATATTATGTAAGACATTACAAGTATTCAATGGTAACCATGGAAAATCCATAGTCACACAGTTCAAAATAGTCTACACAATGAAGATGAATGAGAAACATTTTGTACAAAACAATGAACATTGAATTGGAGCCTACACAAATCCAATGTACTATTTTGGGGTCAGTATTTTGGTATGATAAAGTGTGTATACACACCACTTTATTTATCTATGGACACAACACATTTCTTACCCCTCTTTCCTAAAGTGCACATATTATTATCACTTCGCAACGAGTCATCAAGGGGATATATAGTGTCTTGCCCATACATACATACATAATTACGAGATGCACGTCGTCACCACTCTACAGACTTCATTTCTCATCCAATTTTTATGAAATTTCGCATACGAATATATTTTGAATGAGTTTGCATTTTGCTTCGCAGCGTCAAAGGATGAGATCATGATTTCTGAAAATAGGAATTATGAATGATTGTGTTTCATCAAGATTCATTATGCTGTCTCAAAAAGTCAGGATTGTCTTATTTATCATTCTGGATTAATGTCATCTAAACTACTATGGGATTTGCAGCATTTAAGATGTATTGTTTATATATATAATCGTTAGCTAAATATAATATTTTTAAAAATTTCATGTAGTACATGTACATGTAAATTGAACCTTAAATGATAATCTGATAATTTTTATAGACTTTTTGTACATTTTTAAACAAGTCTTGTGTAACGGTTCATCAATAGTGAAAATAATATTTCAGTATCTTATTAATATTATGCCATTAAGGTGTACTATTGTATGCAAACAGTTCTTATATTTATATATTATAATGTAGGAGCTAGTCATTTGGGTGCATTTTCGTCAGGTTTATAAGTGTGTTAGAGGTCGAATCAGTATTTCCCCTTTTACTGGTGTTACTGTTACATTTTAAAGAAACACTTGGCACATTGAATTAGGCTTATCCACTAATAATTCCTCTGAGGTTATGTTCAAGTACAAATACCTCACGTTGTAGGATGCTATTGTTGGAGGTGTCACTAGCCTACATAATTGAAGTTATCCCCTTCATTTCCATTTCAATGCTATGGCTAAATTGGTTTGCAAAGGATTGCTTTTTTGCCACTTTTGAAATCTAGGTGGTGGTTTTTGTGTTCCTTAACCCATATTTACTTGTTCAATATCTGTGAAGCATATATCAAGGGGTCTAATGGCTAGCATATGTTTCTGTCATCTTGATTTACTATATCTCCTCATCATGTGGAACTCACAGCTGGTATGGACCACCCCATTGTTTTAGCAAAATATAGTTATCCATACATGTATCTGTGATTGAAATAAGCAGCAAATTTCAAAAAGTTCAAATAAAACATGTTTATGACTGATTTATCATAGAACTACAAAAAAGTATTACGTGCTATTATAAGTGTAATTTTTTATGTAATACATAATGAAAAACGCTTGGCTGTTCAAATCCGTATAACTGGAGGAGATGTTTATTTTTTTCTTTCTATATCTGATTTTTGTTCCAGTAATAAAGATAAAAGTTTACATCTCTTAAGGTGATAGGTTTCGAGGAAGACTGGCAAAGCCTGAACTGTTTGAATGTGATTCTATCTACCACCCATTGACCCGTAAACACAATCAGCTTGTGAAAACACAGCAAAAGTCATCTGTATCAAATAAAGATGTGTGAACGTAATGCTATTGGGTTGCTAAGGTGATGTGACACTCGCCCCTAAATATGCTATCTTTAACGCATAAAAGACTTTATGAGTGCCAAACGCATTTGCACTTTGAGTTTTATAATTTGTGTGTCAGTGGCCTAAAAACACACTTTGGTGTTGATATCTTGTTCATGTTTGAGTGTGACCCAGTGTTCACGCTGCCTTAATCCATTCTAATTTTTATAGAGTACATTTAGGTTTTTGTTTAATGTCCAGATAATAGAAAGTTATACTCATAGTTATCCCAGTCATAAGAATGTAGGCAACACTATAAATATGTTCACATCATGCCCAACATGTAAATGATGGGATGATGAACGATCTTAATAAACATGAACTGCTTTTTAACACTTCCAAATTGTTCCATCTTTACAGACATATACACTGTATATGCATCTAAGATTTTATTTTGGCAAGAGTGCATGCACTGTAAATCATGAAATTAATGTATCATGTATGGTATTGCACTGGGTACAAATCTACAATATGAGCATATTTTTATTATTAATATCCTTGGTCATTATAAAAAAAAACACTGATATATTGAATTGCATTTTTCTTATATCACTCACATCTAAGAATTTATAATGCTATTAACACTTGAACCACAGAGCGTGGAACAAAGTATATATCTCATTCCTAGTGGCTGTGTGTGGTGATTAGTTCCATTGGACAACTAGTTTAATAAGGATCATTGCTCTGTTATCGAGTGCGATGTAGCTCAGCAATAGAGCCTCTGCCTAAGGTATTTGAGGTGAGGTTGAAGGATCGATCCTCAGTGGAATATGCAAATATGATCGAGTTAGCAATTAATTAGTATATGCTGGATTGTTGGTGGGTTGAGATGGAGAGGGTCTGTGTTGGATATAAGCTTTTCAAAAATGTTTTAAAATGTTAAATATATTTAGAAAATGTAAAAAATTAACATTGTACAAATTTGCAGCAAAAGTAAAACAAATTGTCAATGCATCTAACGGTTATACTACGAACTATAGGCTTTGAATAAAAATCAGAAACGATAAACGGCAATAAACAGCGGAAGTGCTATACAATAGATGACCAAGATAACATGAAGAATACTAAAATTGTGCATTTTACTCAATAGCTAGGGACCAAAAAACGTGAATTTGTATCATGACTTCATGAATGGGCTTGTGTATTCATATCTGGAAGTCACTGTTGCTGATGAAAAACTCAAAGTGTGACTTACTTACTTACTTAAAGTCACAACATTTTGTATAGGAAATGTTTTCTGTTTAATTTACATGTATCTATGTCATTCTATAGCATCATGATGCTTTCCCATTTATAAAGACAGTTGGAACGTAACCTGTTTTTCAGTCAATTTATTTTTTTGCTTTAGTACTTTAAAGGCTAATGGAGCTTGGCTGGCACATTTAACTGTTTATTGTCCACCTTTGAAAATAAACAGATCTGCGAGACACAACAAGTATGAAAAATATCTTTAATAAAAGATTTTGTCATCTTCTTACACTCTGAACTCTGTCCAGCATTCACAATCTAGCTCACTGAATTGCTAAATAAGCTTCAGTGATTTCTTTGTATCCCCCATCTCATATTAAAAACATTTTATCGTTTATTGTCTGAATAAAATCCTAGTATCTATTTGCATCTATTCATATAAAACATGTGAACAAACTAGTCATGTTATGATGAAGTGTGTTCCGTTACAATTATTGTTCAGACATGTAGCGGTATTCATTGTTTGCTTGCTTCACCAGCCAACCATGAAATTATCTATTGAAATTATAAAAAATATAGCTGAATACTGAAAAGTATGTATGTCTTAACTTGTTACAGCTGTTTGAACTAATATTTTTCAAATTTTTGTAAACTATGTCCATTATTATGTACTAGCAACATTTGTATAGAATTTTACACTACTCATTGTGATGATTTCAACCTTGAATACAATTGATAGCTATAGACGTCACTGGCTCCTAAGAATTTTTTGTTTATTGTCACCTATTTCTTGGCTATTTAACATTCTTTGCCACTGCAAAACACAAAGACAACCATACACTCAGAAGCCCTCATCATCAAAGTTTTTTTGAATTTCAAATCTAGTATTCTACAGTACCATTTTAAGGATAATACATATCCACAGAAGTTGAAGCATATACCCATAACTCCCTCCCCAGATATTAATGGCACGGTTATAATTTACGGTGTTTGAAGAACGAAGAAAATAAAAAAATTAGTAAAACTAATTCAAGCGTAATAGAGTGTTGAAAGTGTGTTAACTTAATGACCAAGAGGAATTGGTGTAATACTTTTATTAAATAAGCATTGTTGCTTGTCCAATAAAATCTAATATTGGAATTTTTTATAGGTTAATTATTTCATTCTTGTTTGACACTGGTGGCCAAAAGGCCACTTCATTTGTTAATGGTGAGTAAAAATTACTGACACTATTGGTGGCAAATAAGGCAACTTCATTTGCCAATGGCAAGTAAAAAATAGCAAGTTAAAATTGTATCCAGCATGACTGACTGCATGTGTATCACATCATTTTCATTCTGAACCAAAACAAAGTGTTTTGCTAAAACTTAATTGAAAGTGTAGCTTTTCTGTAAAATCTCACTTTTGTTTCTTTACAATGAAATCAATATGTTCTAAATGATCATTTGCAAAGCTATCATCAGTGATAACATGTCAGCTTTTCTTGTATATATGTTTAAAGTTAATATGTTGAGAAATAACGATCATCAATTTTGTTGTTCTCTTAAGTTTCTTGTATTGTGATTTGAAAACATAATATTATCTATGAAAATAAAGTAACAGAGTGACACACAGCATACTAAGTGTAGCATTTTGCAGAGGTGTAGCTTTTAGCTGTTACTTTCCTGGCTGGCTAGTTGTAATAATATCTCATTAAGTTAGTCCATCAAAAAATTTCAGATGGTTGCCCAGTACATCTACTTAAAATGTAAGCATTCCCTTGAGTATGGTCTGCCGCCAATGACCAGAACCCACTGTCAAGGCTGTACACAAGGCTTCGTGTACTTTGTTCTTCATCATTTATAGTCTATGAATGGATTTTATCTGACTAAATGTGATTCACAGCTATTTTTAACTACATGTAATTGGTCATAGATTGCGTGTGTGCTCGGTTGCTCTATACATTTAATCAGGATGAGTATTAATTAAAAATTGGTTATTGTTAAATCCAGTTGTTGATCTGATCGGTGAATCGGGTTGATATGTCTTGCTGCGTATTCTGTTTACATCAGTCAATCGATATTCTTACTCTAGACTATCTGTCTGTAGATTAGTGTTCCAAGTTTAGCCAATATTGGCAGACGACTGCATACATTCCTCAAGGTGGGAATATTGCCAAGTGTGCCACTAAAGTACATCAGGGTCATTCATGTGTCTGTTGCTAGAAGTCTATAAGTGTTCCGGGTATGGTGGCTGTGTGCATGCGACCTGCCATTCAATATGACGCATACAAAACATACAGTGGCATGTAATACCATTTAGTCTTTTTATTTACAGTCGTAGTAAAACAGTGTTAAAGCGTCAAGTAATTACGCATGCATGGAGACGACCTTCTTATGCGGTCTATGACGTGTTGTTATTTAGTCTAATCTAGAGTCACTGCGTAGTAGTACAACTGTGAGAATGATCCAAGACACAGTGACATGTTACCATATTTATCTTTATAAGTGAGAAATGAATTTGGGTTAAATACTGAATTAACTGCATTCTATTTTCTTGACTTACATTTGTTGAGTTAAAAATCAATATTTGTCACATTATCTTATCTTATTGGCAGTGACACATTTTTAAGATAAAATAAAATTTGGAGATATATCTGGGTAATAATCCCAATGCTATATGATTAAACATCAAATAACAATAGCAAATGTTGAGTGTTACTTACATGTTTCCTGATTTGACAACATATCAGTGATGTTACCTTTACAACTTTAGTTTTATTGGCAGCGTGTTGGTGGATCCAATAAAACAGGATATTTGCAACAGTAAAACTACTGATATATGTCGTCAAATCGGAAAATACAGTTGGGTTATCCCTATTCTAATTTTCACTGTTTTTATTGGGGGTTTGTCATTCAAATATATACATATTAACTTCTTTTATAAATGAATAGGCTGTAGCTAGCTGATGTTGTCATTGTTAAATGGAACAAGGCAATTATGTTATTGGGAAAACAAAATCGATTTTTAACACAGTTATAAATAATAACTTGAGAATGTTGTTTATTTGATGTTGATTTTTTTTTTAGCATGTATGTGTTTGTATTTCATTTGGGACAGTGTAAGACATGGTTTTTTGTTTTTTTACTTGATTTATGTTTACATATACTCTTGCATTTAATTTATGGGTTTGTAGAAAATCTGTAGCAGTATATTTCAGGATATACCATTGCAAATTGTAGAGATGATCCAATCAGATTTAGTGTTATAAACTTGAATTAGAATCAGTACCGGTAATATACATGAGGTTGAATGCTCAAATCTCTCCAGAAGACCCATTAGAACTGTCTGTTGGAAGTGCATATAAAAGATCTTTGTTACTATTGGGTAATCAAAAAAGAATAACCCATGTGATGTCAGCCAGAGTTTGCTGAGGCCATGTGTCTAAATCACTGTGGCTTGAAGTCCAATAGCCAATGATTAATTAAGCAATCTTGTTGCACCAGTGGAGTCATTAAAGAAACATCATCTAGAGTGGTATTTACGTATGTAGTAAAACATTGCGAAACTCAGTGTTTGAAGACTTTTGTCTAGGACTGTTTGCTGAAGATGTTCTATTCAATATGGTGCTGTTAGCGTACAAGGCATGCTATAGCACAATGGTTTGACTTACATTTAACACATGTATTTCACATAATAACACATGGTTCGTATTTATGTACTTGGGTGCCATTAAATATCCATTCATGTCATTTGAAATAGGTCTTGATAAACATGGAGGAGATCTATAGGGAAACAATCATGAAGTACAGACATCTCAAATAAAGTAGACTATTAGACACTAACAAAGACTTTAAGTATATCACTTGAGCAGAAGGTGTTTGAAATAACACCCACATACATCTTTGTGTTGCTGCTGCTTTTATGGACAATGTTATACCCTACACAATGCTTACTCCAAGTCAGACCACTCCAGTCAGTCAAGAGACACAAACACCGTGTGTGCAATATCACAGCAACATACAAAAACACACGATGTTTGGTATCATATTTACTGGTAGTACATCTGTTAAAGCACTTTCCCAGTGTTGTACAGTGAAACCCCTCTAAACCGGACACACTTGGGACCGAGTAAAATGTCCGGTTTAGAGGGGTTTCCGGTTTACTG
>JAUTCZ010048125.1:0-11583 GCA_032273805.1 Melanodrymia brightae | reverse complement strand
TTGGTAGAATGTTATGGTGACCCTTTAACACAGGTGGCTGCTTAATACAGGTGGCCGCTCAAGCAGGTTTGACTGTAGTTCATTCATAATATCATTAGTTATGCTGGTTTGTTTCACGCATCATTGCCAGATGATATTTTGATTGTTTTCTGAGGAGCAATGTGTAATATGTTCTTTAATATAAAGGCAAACTTTTGTTTATCAGTACTTTGATAATTTGCACTTTGTAGAAAATGCTTTAATATGTATATACACTTTCTTTCTACATAATACAAAAAAGAAATTATATGTACAAACAAGCTACATTTATTGTAACTTTAATTGACAAAATTGGGACCAAGTGTAAAAGGTAATTCCAACAATTTAGAAAATACTTCTATGCGGAGATCTATAAAACTATGCATGGCTGTGAGAAATACAGTTGATTTAACTCTACAGTGTATGTTTAACAGGTTTAGCAGACTTGCCACCGATGTCTGATAGTCAGTCATTTGGAAGCCAGATAAGATCCTACGACCATGCAACACAAGGTCAGTGCTCATGCGTATACCATGAACCCAATGTATTCGGTCAAATATATTTTGGAATTTGTTTAAATGATTAAAAATAATCATGATTATTCATAGTATTATCTCTCCGTATTACCAACACTTTTTTCGTGTGTAAAGCAATGAAACTGATTACTAACTTTAATCGGTCTACCCGATATAGCTGTAGTACAATATTTATATCTAAAAGAAATGGTTGTGACCCAATAATTTTGTGAAGCTTAAAGCCACCGATTCGAGTTTAAGAGGAGTGCCACAAATCGCGTGCAGCAAAGTGTAAAATAATTGGAATATTATCAAAATTAAAAAAGCTGTATCATCATACACGAAAGTCCAGGTGATTTTTTTTTATAAAATCATACCATTATTCTTACGTTCATTGTTATTTTCCCCACACAGGTCACCTGTTTTCCAGTAACAATCTTGCTGACGGGATCTACTCTGAATCCCAGCTACAAATGGAGGAGAATGAAGTGATAGATCAGATGTTGATGAACGACGGCGGCTCTCACAACCACATCAGTGCGGGACCAGCTCTCATTAATCCAATAGACAAACTTTATTCCATGCAAAGTTCATATTTTAGTGCAGAGTAACCACAGAACTAACTAAATTATTTTTATTGACTGTTTAAGTGTATGTCTTAGAAATTAAACATATTTATTTGAATATTGTTACAGTGAAAACCAAAGATCAGTTGATTCTGGTTGCCATGTTGACGGGTCTTTAATGGTGATGGACATACAGGTGTCGAATATAAACAAAACTGTTTATGATTTACTGAATGTTTCAAGATGGACGTGGAACTAAGAGTATTGTAGACAGAACACTGTGAACAGCGTGTATTTGTTTATAAGACTTATACCAAGAGATCAATGCTACAAAACATCCAAGACACTTGAAAGCGATTTCCAGATATGATGTATATATCCGAGTGAATCAAATAGAAGAAAAAAAAACCAAACATCATGTTTTCAGTGTTTGACAGACCTCAGAAAAAAGGGCGATACAACACGAATGATTTAAAGTAAAGATTATGACATTACAGAATCGCAAATGGGTGTCTAGAATTCTGGAAACAACATTTATACATACATGTATATATCTCTCAAACAGGAAAAAAAAAGTTACATATGGATGTCTGGAAGTAACAATTATTGTAGAGGTGTGTCACTAGAAGTGTGTATCGCAAGAAGTCTTGATTTGACAGTTACAAAGGGTTAACTTTAGAATTCTGGATCCAACTGTTACAAAGGGGTCTAGAAACCAACAGATGTACAAAAGAATAGCTAATCAAGGACTCTGAATTTTCCATACAAAAGATTTTTGTAACTGAGATTAGTATTTGCCAAGATGAACGTAAGAACAATCCTCTGAAATCAGACCTAACCTGGACGTCCATATTATTTTAAGATGCATAATCTTCCAATGGAAATAGGTTCATACCCAAAATAAATGAGTATGTGGAATACGCTTAAACATCAAGTAACGTTGCTAACTCAAATCACGTGTTGAAGTCAGCTTACGCACCCGAATCACGTGTTGAAGTCAGCTTGCGCACCCGAATCCCGTGTTGAAGTCAGCGTGCGCACCCCAAATCTATAGCTTTGTCGAATCTCGTACGAGTATAAATCTGGCGCCAAATCACAGCGACATGATCTCTTTAAATAAACTAAACATTTAAGTTTATTCTCAGTGCAATATAGTACATGTGCTTGTGATAACACATAATATATGTTCAACTGTGCCATAGTCACAGCATAAACTTGTGTCGGATCAGTTTCCGTATGAACATTTATATCAATTGGCATGTGCTGAAATATATATAATTATACACACCATCGGTGTGCGAATATTTATTGATGTATCAATGAATTTGTGTATCGTGTTGTTGGAATATTATCGGTTCATAGTAAATATGACATAGTTATGTGTGATGTTGTAAAATACCATTGCTATGCCTACATTATTTTTTAAAATGTAAAATGTTCGTCGCAATTCCATTAAAAACTGATAATAAAGTCATCATTGAGACAATGCGGTTAAACTGAGATCCGAAAATCCACTACGTATATTCTTCACTGCATTAAGATCTGAGCAAACTACAAAGGAGGTCAAACTTGTCCAAGTGAACTTTCATCAGAGAATATTCATCCATACATACGTCAATGAATTATTCGATATTCTAGTTCGGCTGTTCGTGGCTGTACGTGATTAAGAATGAGTTCTTGTAGTGGATTTGAAATCTAATTTTGAGGTTTATGGCATTTACTACAAACGATTTATTTCAGACATTGCATAATAGTGATATTTGATTTAGCAGAATCTAACATAATATATTCTTTAAATATCCAATTAAGAAGCGAATTTTAAACAAATATATTGTATACATTCCATAATAAGTTTGGTCAAATATATTTCTAACATTATGTTACGTTTTATTAAGATATCATTTGGTCGTTATGAAGTTGGCTTTGGAGAATATTATTAATATTATAGACATTCCATATGGATAAAGTTCTATTTTTACAGATACATTGTGAAACTTAATAACGAAGGTGACTTTAGAGAATGTATACACCTAAAATAAAGTTAAGCACCAGTTACATTTGATTGTGGAATAAGACGATAGAATGGGGACGTTATCAAACACAGTGTTCATACAAATGATACTAATTATTGATCATCTTGCCATCATCTATACATTCTCAAGTCATAATTAGATGTTAACTCGTTTAGTTTTTCTTTTGTGGATTTTTATCCACATTGTCTACAATTGACACACTTATGTTATATAGTAAACTATACCAATATGAAAGTGTATTTTGTTGTTATGTGGGAAATGATAGCAAATCAAATGAGTTTATACTCTTGTAACTGATAGCACTCTGTCAACTGACATCTGATTACATACTATCCTGAACAAAGTGGGCGGTGCTTAACTTTATTTTAGACGTATATAATAAAGTCCATATAATAATGATTGTTCTCTTTATGTAGATTTAACAATAATGATGTTGCCTTTTACATTATTATTCAATATTGCACGGAAACCCCCGATATATTTATTCCAAATATGTTTGACATTCCAAATATGAAATATGGCATAATTTGTTCTTTGATTTGAACATTCATCCTTAAAATAGCATTCCCAGGTTACATTAAACGATATTTTAATGTATTAATTATATTCAAATATATTAAATTTGACAAGAATATAATAGTATTTTGAAGTATATACTGTAAACTTGTTTGCATTAAATTAAACCTATAATAATTATTGCAACAGTGTTAACAGAAAGTGTTCACTTAATTTTAAAACGGATCATTTGTTTCTTAAATAAATCAATATAAATATTGGACACCTGAATTTGGATGAAAGGTTTCCCCTTAATAATATTATATTACCAACTAGTTTTGAACTCGCCAAAAGAACTATTATTATTTTCATACTGCAAAGTTCTGCGGTTTTAGAGGTCGGTTCTTTTTTATCATGTCACTTGACGGTCTGTCTAACATTTCCACATCAAATTAAACATTTGATCCATGTTTATTTCAATTAATGTTATTTGTTGAGTTGATCATTGTAGCTATGATTTCACTAATTATTCTAATATATTATATTACTGTTTTAGTTACATATATTGTTTTTCGTTTACATAAGTTAATGTGTTATCTTATTTTGTATTTTGATAGTCCTCACGAATAAATGATGCGGTACATGTGTTATTTTAAAACTCTGTTTGGTTCAATTCTTACTTTTAACGTTCGAATCGACATATCACACTTGAAACAAGCTACCATTGTATAGCAAGATAAATTTAGTCAAACCACCTATACAGGCCATCTTTATATCAAAACCATCTGTCTATGAAGTCCACTTTTGATACGTATCTTCTGTATACGCATGCGTTAACTTCACTTAAGGGATAGTATCAATATACCGGACATCTCAATAGTGATATATGGAAGGGTCTTATATGAAAGTTGTTAATATAAGACAAACTTTGTTTAACGGCACCACTGGAACACACTGATTATGTGTAATCTTACTATTCATATAGTTGTCGTACAATGTATCTCATATGCTGTTGCATACTTGACTGCAAATAAAGTTCAGTTCAGTCTGTGACGATATCAATAACAACTCGTTTTAATATGTTGTGCAATTATTAGATCATTCATAGCTAGAACATAATGAGTGAACCGAAGCCGATGTTTTTGCCCATGAATATATTCAATCTAAGTAACTCTTCTCGGACTATCAGATCTAATAGTCCATTTAGTGTGCAATGACCAATTTGGTGAAACTAACTACCAAACATCAACAAGCCTGTAGTGCCTGTGTTTTTATAATTATATCAGGATTTAAATTCACTTTCTGGTAAGGAAACTAGCGCAGGATCCATGTTATTGTGTCGTCTTGCTGCGAGAAATTCTTGTTGAAGGCCGTTATAAGATGGTATCCATTGAATCGTTCTTCTACTTGTAACTGTGCGAGATGACCAGATATTTTTTTGGTAAACATCATTCTTATGTATGGAAACTTATGATATAACTGAGCATTGCCTTAGTATTACCAGATTGATTTTCAAATTAGCGATTGCTATTCCAGTAAAGAGATGCTCGGTGTTGTCTACATTTCACGAGGTGGATGATATCAGACGCGTGTTCAGAGAAGATATATCACGAACTCTCGCGTGTAATTTAACTGGTACCAATCGCGTTCTATCAGATCACATTCATTTAATATTTGGTACAAAAACCAGTCTAGCGAGTACTCGCGATATACGTGTTCTCTGAACACGCTTCAGGTTACTTATGCCGTTAAAATGTATCTAACTCGGTTTTGCTTATTATACACATGTTTTGAAACAACTCATTGAAATATAAATGATATTCAACTGCCACCCGTGTAGTACCGCCACCCATATAGTACCTCTAACCATACTTTACATAGGAAACTGAGTGGACTGGTTTGTAAAACTAAGCACTGCAAACTAGTGTCTCTGATATACCACAATGTTTCTTCATAATACAACACTACCTAAATTACAACAAATTAGGTTAGAACAAAGACCTGTGTTTGCAGAAGCTATTTTATTGTGCGACTGACATTGCAATGAGCAAAAAACGAAGTAAATCACATCCACAATTTAGAGATACTGTATACAACCAGTAATCTATTTATCACACAGTATTTATTACCAACAAGCCTCCAACTCACCACAAATATCACACTGAAATTATACGACACTTTAATGTTCGTTAACATTTAAACTTCAAGAAGCATAAATTCTCAATAACTGATTATTCTAATGTTAAAGTTTAATTTCGATATGAAAAGTATGGAAGTATATCGGGGACCGGCCTTAATATAGGCTCAAGCCTGTTCGTCAATCCCACCTCCGATAAATAGATGCAATAAATATTATTTAAAACAAAGCACATCGAAAGGTTATATGTTTAAAATACAATTGTTTGCTATCTTTACATTGACTTAAAATTTTTAAATGTGGTCATTTTTCGAAATTTAATGTCTTGAATATCCTGAATATTTGGAAGTATACAACTAGTAAATATACAAAACAAATATTTTTGTTATAGTAGACAGAAATATTGAGAAAAGGAATTTGTTCCAATAGGCTTGCTGTGCCATGCGACTAGCTGCTTGCTGTAAAGTGTTGAATAGTTGATGTAACTCAGTACAAGAGCGTCTGCCTCTGGTAGATGATATCAAAGGATTGATCCTCCTCAGTGAACCCATTGTGTTATTTCTGGTTTCATCCAGTGATCGACATATTATACATCAAAGGCTATGGTGTGTGGAAACTGTACATGAAAGATGCCTAGGTGCTACAATGCTTTATATTTGATTTGTGGTGAAGTAAAATGTTTAAAATAATTGAAGTGCAGTACACAGGTCATTCGTCACATCAAAATATTCAATTGTTTCAAAAAGTTTACTTTTTCACAAAGTATTCATGCATTAAGAATCTATTAATAAGATTGCAGTTCACTATTGACAAAATTAAAGAACCTTATCAAAATATGAAATCAGTAACAAAAGCTAAATGTTCAAGGTGGGATAAAAGATAAAGTTGGTTGTTTAATGACACCACTGGAGGACATTGAATGATAATCATCATGACTTATTGTACATCAAACACTTGGTTATTTTGAGACATGGTCTTAGCAGAAACAAGCTACTGCTACATAGGCTGCTCTAACCAATGATCAGAAGGAATTTTATTTGCACTTTACCATCGACAGGATAACACATAACACAATCATTGTTGTACCCGTCATGGACTACTAGCTAAAACAGGAAGACACCTAGAATGTCTTATATGGAGGATCGATCCTTCTACCTCAAGCATGTCAGGGAAATATATTTTCTTTAATGTCCTATTAATGTATTAATCTTCTTCTTTTCATTCACTTGTTGAGGCCAACAGTGACGATGAACGATATTGTCTTTTGAAGTTCACCTTTTGTACCTTAGACTTTTTCTGGAGTGTTGTTGCATTTGTCTTGGAGGACATGTTTGGTAGACTGTTCTGCTTCTCCACAGGAGCACATGGGAGATGCTGACTCTGTCAACCATGATCTGTTATGCATGTGCCAGTTCAGTTCGTTGTGTCCAGTTATAAGTCGGAAAGCGATTAACTATTCATGCCTGGATAGCAGGTGTGTATTGGTATTAGTCATTTAAAATATTTTGTTTAGATTAGTTGGGGAAGGGTCAAATATCTCATCCGCTTTATTTTAATTGAAATTTGTTAAATTAATTATTGAATCATATTCCATGGGTTTTCTTATCATATTATCTGTGTACCCATTTGTAGAACATATTGGCATAAACGATAGGTTACGTAGCAGTCTTTTCATCTTTTTGAAAGGTTATCTGGAGTAATAATGTAATAACTTAAAATATTAAGGACCACAAATGAAGGCAGCCTTTTCAATTCTTTCCTAATCATATAATGTAACTATATTAAGCAGTCAACCTAAAACAGAATTCAATAATAGTCAATTTTCTTTGTGCAACATTTTCAAAAACAAAAGTGACCTTAAAAACATAAAGTGTCGAGAGAAAGAACTAAAATCTTCACAATAAATAACAACATTGATGAGCTCAAAGCACAGAAAGCAAACATGAAGTAAAGTGTCTGGTTCACAGAAATCTGTGCATCACTAGTGATTGTAGAGGATTCTAGATCAACATCCTCATAAACAATGAATTGAGTCATTTAAGGGAGAGAAGCCAGGAGTTTTGTAATGAACTCGTCAGGATTGGTTATTTCACTCAACAGACCTGCAAAGAACAAAACAAATTTTAATTAATATTCAATTAAGAACTAAAATAATAATAGATGTGCATTTCGTTAAAAAAACAAACAACTGTTCTATCATTTTACATTTTCGATGTTATCAACATCTAGACCAATGGAGTGATTTTATACAGGCAAGCCAAAGAAAAATGCTACACATCATATTTCTTATAAAAGTAAAGTTTGTTTTATTTAACGATGCCACTAGAAACACATCGATTATAAATGAGCGGCTATTGGACGTCAGATGCATGGTTATTATTTCTTATAAAGGACAATAATGCATCGTTAACATATACTGGGGACCAGACAGCAAATATTACAGCATTTCAGATGTGAACCTGGAGGATAATATGTGATGGAATCCAATTCATAGGATGGACTATAATTGTTATTTCTTTTTAAATGGTTTTATAATAGCATTCCTGTTTGTATTTCTATTTTATCGAATTCTCTGTGGTGCGAATCGTCACAAGTTAACATACCAATCACATCGAGAAACTCTGCGAAAGATTCACACGGCAGCATCTCGCTTTGGTACAGACCGAGGATTTTATCACAAGAGTCGAGCACAGGACGATCATTGTGTCGGATATACTCTGCGAGAGTACTGCTCCAGGAAACCCCACTCGTCACGGTTACCTTCTGATAGAAACAAGCGAAGACATCGGAATTAAGAACACAAACGTAACACACGTCCATATTAGTTAAAATGTATTCACACTGCTTACAAATACGAAATTAATCCTCCATAAACTGATATTATGCAATATAGGACAGTTTAATACATTAGGAAAAAACTATACTAGTAATTAAAAAAATGGACTACTAACAAAAACACAGCATTTTTGATTTCCTAAGTTACTTATAATATTCAAATTCTGTGTTAAAACTAGATTATGTTTGACTAAAACTGTCTTAAGATTTGACTGTTATCTTGGCAACTGGTAGGCTTGACAATAATCGGAGGTATAATAATCTCATTACATAATATTACATTGGCAAATAAGGAACCAACAGATGATCGTAGGACCAATAAATATATTATCTTCAGATAAACCACACACCTGAAAACAAATAAGGATACACAGATGACATGAAACTATGGCTATGAGTAACAGTCACTGTTGTTTAAAGAACATATTTACTCGATGCAGTTAGAACAAAATTGAAACTGTGAGAATCCGAAACATCTAATAACTGTTTATACACCTCTGCTTTGGTATATTAAATGCCATGGCATATTTTGATCTGGAATAAATCTGTCAGTTAGAAAATGTTGCAAACCTCACCTTGAACATTTGTTCATAAAGAGCATTGACCATTCCAAAGAACAGTAGAATTTGTTTGTAGATTGTGTACTCTTTTGGTGTCTTCTTGTCAATGGGTACACTGGAAAAGAAAATGTGATGGACTAAGGGATCGTGCATAAATCTTAATGTTTTCACAATCTGCATAAAATTAGGATTGTGTTTGACCCCCTCCCTCACTTCTAATTCTAACATGAAATATTGATCAACTCTGGACCGATGCCATCTAAGCTTTTACCCCTTCCCCTCCCCTTCCAAACATTGTGCAGATTCTGAAACACATTGACATTTATGCCCGGTCCATAATAATGTTTCTATAATTAATGGTCTTTTACACAACAAAGGTGGGAATAAATATGTTCAATTTAAGAACAAATGTTGGACCTCGCTGCTGTCAAACATGCTTAGCAATGACATTATAAAGTAAAACTGTATATAAGAACGACTGTATCTTACGTCTTGGCTCCGACTTGGCAGACGTGTCGGCAGTGAGCTGTAATGAGAAGGCGTTTGAGGAATGTGATCCGGTGTTCTTGCCACTTGTCTGGAGTATGCACCAACATGGACAACACAGTGAAGTAAAGAGGTCCATCAGACTGAAAAACAACATGGACAACACAGTGAAGTAAAGAGGTCCATCAGACTGAAAAACAACATAGACAACACAGTGAAGTAAAGAGGTCAATCAGACTGAAAAACAAGCAAACCATTTCAATGACTAAAAAAAGAGCCAATTGCTATAAAATTCATAAATGTCCTATATAATAAATCCATATGATTTCTGATTAAAGTTGTGTCTTATATATGAGGGGAAATACGGTTTAAGTAATAGTAAATCTTTTTTTTATTAGAAGATAAACGAATTATTGACTAGCTAGATAGTCTGTATCCACCAAGTGGTTGAGTGAATAGGACACTTAGCTAATAAAGATAGGGCACAACTGAACCTAAACAATTGCCAATGTTACTTACCTCAAAACAATTTTCAACCCATTTATCTTTCGTGACATCAAGAAAATTCTGTGCACTCTTCTCGTCTCTTGTCATAGACCTTGTGCTACAAAGAAAACCATTAGCAATCATTTGAGATATCTTTAAAACATCAAGTAAACCTTTAATAAATTGGAACAAATAAATAAAATGTTTGTACTTAAATTGTTATGAACATCAACAGATCTCCTAAATAACATTTTTGACCACACATGGGCCCCACCCATCAGGCCCTTGACACAATTCACAAATTTGTTTCTCCATGAGTCAAGGAAGCTTCCCACAAAATTTGGTTGTAAGTGATGAAGTAGTTTCGGGGAAGAAGTCGGAAACGTTAAAAGCTTACGCATTTCACTATCCTTCTAAAATTGTTTCCATCTCACTATAGTGAACTCCGTTAGAACACATGTTACTGTTTGAGGTTTAGACTCACGTGTTGATGACGTAGAGGGCCATGTGTATCATGTAGGGCAGCACATACATGTTGCTTTGTCTACCACCTCCGCCACTTTCGTCACTGAATGACTTCTCATTGGCAAACCGCATTAGCAACATTTTGATGTCATGAACGGTGTACAGGTGACTAGGATCTCGCACTCCAGTGCACTCTTGCAGATAGTTGTTGTGCCTTTAAACAGAAATTATTAAAATATAATAACCATCTAGAAACAGTGAGAAAAAGAGTCTAATTTTCAAAACAAACAATATCCACACACTTTTGGTTTAATGAATTGCTGTTTAATGATACCACAGCACAAAAAAAGAAATCGGTTATTGAGTGTCTAATGCAAAATATGGTTTGATTATTGCCAATACACCCGTTGTACAAAATACAAATGGAGTACAGTTTCACTTATCTGTTTTTTAGTTTAAGATTCGCAACAAGAACTAAAAATGATGGATAATATAATCTTCAGACAGAACCTCCTAACCCAGCAGGTCTCCACAGAGAGTCAGCCATTGAAAACATGCAAACATCAGCCACCAGTCTGACAGTGTAATATGTAAGACGACTGTGGGCAGTTATTGTAATGAAATAAATACTGACATGTCCTGAATGGTAGGGAATGCCCAATGAAGTCTCACCTGGCCAAACATGTTGCAAACACAGACTCCTGCACTTGCGGTCCCCATAGTGGCAGCAAGCCGTTACACTTGGTGTTGGCATTCTGCAGGGCAGCACTCTCCCATTCCTCGCGGCCACGGGCGTGTCTGAAAGGATAAATTAAATCAATGATCAAGTTAATATCAATAAAATAACAATACGTCTGATATCAAAACTTGCTGATATTTAAACAAACTTTTATTTAACCTTCTGACTACTGCTGTCCACTTAAGTCGACAACGTCAAACTTTGCTCTGAATACCGATGTCGACTTAAGTCGACATGCGTACTGCGCG
>JAUTCZ010048114.1:0-11583 GCA_032273805.1 Melanodrymia brightae | reverse complement strand
GGATCTTTCATATGCACTTTCCCACAGACAGGTTAGCACATACCAAGGCCTTTGTTAAACCAGTTGTGGACACTGGTATAAGTGGTATTACACCTACCTATTGAGCCTTGCGGAGCACTCACTCTGGTTTAGTCGGAAAGTGAGATCCACCCACGGGATTCGAACACCGTTCCTACCAGCCTGTAGTCCAGAGACCGGTTACGTGTACAGAAATATCGATGCTCTTTATACTACTATTATGCTTGCGTATATTAATATACTTTTCTATATTGGATTCCAAATGGGCATAACCACAGGCACTTGATGTATACGAGTTGGATCAACATATTGAAAAAAAATTTGTAAGCATATTATAGCCACAATAGACTAGTGAAATAAAATGAAAAGTCATTTTCAGTCCAAACAAAATGGCGAGTGTCTTACCTTGTCTATTATATAGACTTAGTAGGTGTATATTTTGAAAAGGAGAACAACATTTCTCTTTTTCCACTTCACTGGTCTATTGTGGCTATAATCTGTTTTTAAACAAAAAATTGTTTTTCGAAATTTAATTTTTAAAGTACCTGTGGCGTAATTAAATTCTATAAATTCTATACGCAGACTTCATAATGCACGAATATATGAAGAGTGCAATACCTATAAACAAACCTTGCTAAAGTATTTAGCCAAATCTAATAATAGTTTGTTTTCTTTCGAATCTATTATTATTCTCAACAGATAAGAAAAAATGTGTTTGCTTAACGACACCACAGAAACATTGATTTATAATCAGCAGTTATTGGATGCCAAATGCGTGGTTATAATGACACATGGTCTCAGAAGTAATCCACCACCGCATAACAGCAAATGGTATTTTATGTCAAGGGGTTCTCCAGGTAAAGCGAAGCAGCTGTTTGTTAACAGAAAAACACACACACACACACTGTCTTTGTTTATCTACATAATTGCATACAATTATTTTATCATCATAAATATCAAAAGAAATGTCAGTGTCATTATATAACATAAAAGTCGTTTGTTTTATGTTGTACGTATACTATACCTCATCAAAATATGCAACCAAATAGTTCAAACACTTCTAAGGTCACTGCCATTGTCTGCAGACGCAGCAGAGCAGAAACGTTTGGAGCCAATATCCGTCATTGGGTGTCTTTAATGTGAACAAGTTTATCAAATAATGTAGGTTGTCTCCAATTATTGGTAAATGATTTAATTTTCAACATTTCTTGGACTTTGTCATTGCGAGTATTTCTAACACATCGATCTAACTAACTGAGATTATCTGTGCATAACTTACAAGTTGAGACAGGGCGATATTGATATTGAATTATTAGTAGATCTGATTTTTTGTGGGTATATATATATATATGTGTGTGTGCTGGGGGCTAGCTTGGGATTTTTAGGTGGCACGCAGATTTTTCTGCGATTGTATAAAACAAGAACATAGAGTATACACGAATTTACATATATTTTTAAAAAACATTTTAAATGTAATCTCAGGTGGTATGCAGCTGTGTACCTGCGTATATGTAAGCTAGGCCCCTGATGTGTGTGTACGTGTGTGCTACTTAATATTGGAATATATATTATGTATACGTTATATATATATTATAATCATTATTTTATATCTCAAACGATATTATTGATGTAGACATTTTACATAATTATATATGAAAATTTGCTCCATTATTTAAACCCTGTTGTTCCAAGTTTAAAATGCATGCAACTGATGTAATAGGAATAGAAGTATGTAGGAATATAGGTCCGACACAATGTATAATGCTATAGGACCTACATACCTTGGAATCCTAGTCCAAACCAGACTTGTATAAAACACTTAATGTGCTTTTTCTTACATTAACTCTAGGACTTGTAGGTAATATCTTGTTTTATGGATCAGACTGTTAGATTCATTCCGTAAAGATTTATTTTGTTATTTAATTCATTTTGTTACGATATAACCGGACTTGCATTCCGGTAGGACTTCTATTCCTTTTACACCGGTGTAGGATATAAATGCATTTTGGGAGGACGTTGTGTAATCCCTGCCAACGTTTGTTTAGGTGTTATAGCTTTCTTAGAATTCCATCTCGACTATTTCATATGCCATCCATCTTAATAAAGACTATCGCTCACCATTTCTGGTGACGAAAGCAATGGAGCCAGCCACAAGACAATTAATTTGCGTATAATCATTATAACAAGCGAAAACACTGTCCTATTTCATCTACATAATTGCATACATTTATTTTATGACTACAAACAACAACAGAAATGTCAAAATGTCATTATATTACGTTAAATTGCTCCGTTTACAATAATATACGCATCGATCGCTATAAATAGCATTTTGAAAAGTTGTTACACTTTTAAGGTCACGCTATTATCTGGAGTGCAGCGAACCGAGACCCAATGTTATTTCTACTCAGAGCGAACTCCATGCCTCTTGTCACGTGGTGCCCATTTTAACGCAAAAAACGTGAGCGATTCTCTTTAACTGGTACCAATCGTGTTCTATCATATCACATTCATTTAGTATTTTGTATAAAAACCAGTCTAGCGTGTACTCGCGATATATTTGTTCTCTGAACACGCCTCAGATGCATGTTTTGGCGATCACCAGATCTTGATTTTCTCACCAATATTATGGTGAGTGAGTCTCTTTAACGTATGAAAGCTTGCGCTGGAACACTAGAGTTTGCTTGGCAAGGACATGGCTTGGCGAGGACCAAACTGGACCAGGGACATGTTAATGTGAACGGATTTGGCCCTGGTCATACAAAAAAGCTCGTGTCCTTTTGGCCAGGTGTAATAGGACTTTCCAATAGACAGGATAGCACACACCACGGCATTTGATAAACCAGTCGTGGATCACCGATTGAAACGACAACTAACCCAACGGGTACCCTCAGGAGGATCGATTCTTCGACCCATCGAGCCTCAGGCGAACGCTCTGGTAAAGAAAATGCTCTGCGGTATTTGTTTGTTCCCTTTCCTCTGAAGACAATTCCTCATACGCGTATCTTATAGACAGTCATAGATGTCTTCTTATTAAACATTATCATCAAGTAAACAACTTAACTCTGGGTGTGACTCATCAAACCTGAATGGTGTTATCGTGTTGCTGTCTGTATTAAAGCGTACTTGAGGATATAGTAGTCGTTTAATGGCGTGCAGTTATGATTGTTTTCTTTACGATTAGTCGTGCATTGTCGTAACGACAAAATATTTAAAACTAACACTGGTTCGTGAACTATGCGTCGCATGCGTAATAACAATTACTGACAACTAGGTTACCTTAATGACTCTCAATTTGACATCAAACAACATACATTTGTATTCTCAAACAGCCAACGACCGAAGTCGGGAGAATACAGCGTTTCTGGTATAAAGTCAGGAATTAAAGACAAAAAAGGCTGGTAGGTACTAGGTTCGAATCCCATTCGTGGCATATGGGATTGTTCAACCCAGAGTGAGTGCTCCCCAAGGCCCAATGGGTAGTAGTCCGAGAAAACTCTGACTGACAAGGGTCTAGATGGACATTTACTCCGAATTGATATGTAGCAAAGGATCCTTGATATGCACAAAAATATCACAGACAGGACAGTACATACCACGGCATTTGCTAAACCAGCTGTGGACACTGGTCGGTGTAAGTGGAAGTACACCTACCCATTGATCCTTGCGGAGCACTCGCTCTGGGTTGGAGTCGATACTTGGATTAAAAATCTCATATGCTTGAAGCCCGAAGCGTTAACCACTACACCGCGGATCTTGAGTTCATAATAATTATTAAACAATTTATTAAAGGGACAGTTTGAATTCCATCTAGATCCGTTCCAATTAACGTAGCGGGGTGTTGTGGGGAAAGAAACACAAGTTGTGTCGGGAACAGAAGTTGGTTTAACCAGTTGTATGATGATCGTACCAGCTTTTGTTTGTAGATTTTAACGTCATAACAACACGTTTGTTCAGGATCAGCTGTCTAATCAATACTGATAGGCTACTATATTAATATATAAAAGAGAAATACATGTATATGCATCTTATTACACAATGCAGATACATAAGACAGAGAAAACGTCACCTGATACAAAGTAGATAATATAAAACGCAAAGAATGTCGACCTCTGACACAATGAAGATATAATTATAAAACGGAAATTGTGTCATCATCTGAGAATGTATGAACACACAAGAGAAAACATTATTGTTTTATCTGTTACAATGTAGATACATGAAACACAGATTGCCACCTTCTGGCGATGTAGGTACAAAGAGAGTTGGTTTAGTTAGTTACAACTTATTTACATTTTTATATCTTATGGAGATTCAAGCATGTCTGTTGTCCTGAACACGCAGGCCAGTTGCCTCGACTGCCTGCCCAGGACAGAAGCGAGTGTTAGTATGAGAGACGAAATCCGCTGCTTATTACAAGGCACCAATGGATATTTTATATGCACTCTCCCAAACAAGATAGCACAAACCACGGTCTTTGTTCTACCAGTTGTGAATCATTGGTCGGTGTTAATATAAGTGGTAGTACTGTAACCTACCCATTGGTCCTTGCGGAACACTCAGTCTTGGTTGGAGTGGGTACTGCGATTAAAAAGCACATGCCTCGCTTGGAATTCGAACCAAGTACCTGGTAGTTTTGATTCTGATGGCCTAACCACCACTTCAAGTAGACCGGTGTATAAAATCATAACAAAGAATAACAGTCAGTCGTGTCTATATAAAACAAGAAAATTGATAGTCGGGAACAATCTGAATACAAAATATATATCAAACATTGTGCTACATAAACCATTACAAAGAAACCGTTGGAATGAGAGAAAGATACATGTATGTAGTTTGTTTATTCAACGTCACCACTGGAACACACTGATTACTAATCAGCGGTTATTGGATGTCGAACGCACGGTTTTATCGACACTTGGTCAGAGGAAACCCGCTGCCGCCACATAGGCTACTTTACTTCGTATAACAGTAAAGGATATTTTATAAGCACTTGCTCACAGACAGTATAGTACACACCACGGCCTTTTGATGAACCAGTCGTGGATCACTGGTTGGAACGAAACATAACGGGTCCACTGAGGATCGATCAATCGACCTATCGAACCTCAGACAGACTCTTGTGTGCTGAGCTAAGCCCTACTCTACCGTTGGGATAAATGAAAAACACTTATGAGCACAAGTGGGATTCGAACCTACTCCACCGATTCGCTATGGCACTTGATACAAGACCATACGGTGCTGTACTATAGCGAGTCTGCACAGCACGTCGCGGAGTGAATAACAAAGTCATAGTGTTGCAAACAGGAAAATCGAATTCATTTCCTAATCACATAAGATAAATCATATTAGTTTTGCTTAACAACCAAATTACTTAACCCTCAATTTTTCATATCTATAAAGCGATTGGCTTCATCATCACATGTGCTACGTCCTTCAACATCATCTTCTCAGTCTGCAGGTTCATTGATGCCGGCCGGATTTGATTGTCAAATCTAATTTCTCCTGTCTCATCCATAATGGTCTTCGCAGCATTGGGAGCGTCCTAGAATACTCTGATTTTAATATTGTCTGCAAAGAAGTGAATACAGGCAATAGAAGACAAGCGAGAAGTGTGCATCAAGTAGAATAAGAAGGTCAAACTTTCTTTTACGTGTGCGTTATTGAATTATTGGTTGTATTGATGGAGACTAATCTAGATATTCAGGCACTTTTATCAATGATTAGATTATCCAAGACAGCCAAATGATCACGTGTTGCGAGTACAACGCGGTTGCAAAGATGGCTAATGTATGATTGATTCAAAGTATTGTTTGAAAGCTCATCGGATATTCGAAAATGAATAGCTAATTCACATTAGAACACGTGGTGAGTAATGAATACTAGTATAAAGAATAACAAACTGCCAAAAACGCTGTTTTTCAAGAATTCAGCACCTTTTACAGTAGATTACAAATAGCTAAAAAAAACCTAGGTTTCATAAACTCAGAATATCACATTTCAATGATTTAACACATTTTTGTAATGGAAAGCCTTCGTAAACTCGAATGTCACATTAACTTTTAAAAGCAGATCCCTCAGCCATTATGCAATCAGTATTTAGGTTAGTTCCTTGAAAGATCATGCATATAATTATTATACATCGCTTTGTCAACTGTGTTCCTGTGGTGAAATCTACACTTACAAATACATTCATTATGTTATAATTATGACAATTTGCATACATGAACATTGAACAGTTCAACACTCTTTAGACCTTCCACCTCCACGACAAACTTATCTGCTATCCAGGCATGAACAGGTTGACGCTCAACGTAATTTGTTTCAACTCAGAATTGGACACAATAAACTGTTCAAAGTAGTATTATATATGCCTAGCAGGTTTCAACAGTCACCCTCTCCAATGGGTTCATGTGGATCAGCAAAGCCAACCGAACATAACATCAAAAAGTGAAAACCTACTGCATTCGAATCGCATTCGTGGCATATTGGGAGTTTAATCCCAGTACCGACTCCAACCCAGAGTGCTCCGCCCGGTTGTATCGACACTGTCAGAGGAACCCCGCTGCTGCATATAGGCTACTCTTCTTCGAATAACAGCAAATGATCTTTTATCTGCACTTTCTGACAGACACGATAACACACACCATGCTCTTTGATGAACCACTCCTGCATCACTGGTTGGAACAGAAAATAACCAAACGGTTGCACTGAGGATCGATCCGTCGACCTATCGAACCTCAGGTGGACGCCCTTGCGCTGAGCTACGCCTGCTCCCAAATAAAACCGCAGAAAGTGAAGTAAATGTGGCGGTCTTTTTTTACAAAGTATACATGACCAAGTTTACATAATTATCAAATTATATTCTGGGACAAGATGAATTACAAAATAGTTTTGTTTTTCTTATCTTATACAGTGTATGCACATATTAATAATTTAATGAATAACAAAGAATATAATGTTGGTATACAAACAGTTTATTGAAAGAACCATGTAACTCTTGACAACTATTTCTCACAAATGGTTGCAAAAACGTTATATTATAATAATAGAATAAATATCATAACGATTTAACAGTAGAAATACCACTATAGATATGATATCGCATAACAGTTAAATTTTAAGGTATGCATCAATTTAGGAATAAAAATTCTTATTTACCTAAATTTGTTATACAATCAGATCAAATTCTTTTTAAGTCAATGCCCATAACGAATGTATTGAGAGCGGGGTGGGGGAACGTATCTATACAAAACATAGAATACATGTGTGTCAAACTGCCTAAAGCACATATAAAATTTATGTTGCGCTGTTTGTGATTTGACATGAAGATAAAAATAGAATTAAGAACAAATCTTTTATAAAAGTGTCTAAAATATTCATTTAACATAGTAATAAAACAAACCTACACATGACATACAATGTTTTGTTACAAAGACTTTGACTAAATCGCATGAGGGCATAAATTACTTTTATCACCAAAACAATTTCTGACTCCAAACAAACTACGATTTTAACAGTTGAAACAGAAAGAGACATTGGATTTTAAGTTGAGATTTCGACAACTGAAACAATAAAAAATAAACATGTAAACAAATAGACATACGACAGTATAAAATAAGACATCAATAAATAAAATAAAAGAGTTACAAAATTAAGTTTTCAAATCAACTGGTGAATACAAACAATGTGTGTGAAACGCAATGACTATAATAATCTTGGCACAAGAATAAAACACTATCTTTTTAATAGAATTTCACAACCTATATGTAGACACCTTTAATACATGTATCTGTGAAAAAAAATATATATCACTCTAAAGATACACATATGATATGATGATATTCTTGTTGTAAAATGGAAGTAAAGATAAAGTTTGTTTGCTTAATGACACCTCTGGAACACATTGATTATTAATCAGCGGTTATTGGATGTCAAACGCACGGTTATGTCGACTCTTCGTCAGAGGAAACCCGCTGCCACCACATAGGCTACTCTTCTTCAAATAACAGCAAAGGATCGTATACGTTCCCAGACAGGATAGCACACACCACAGCCTTTGATAGACCAATCATGGATCACTGGTTGGAATAGGAAATAACCCAACAGTGAAAATAGAAGTGTTCCAAACATCCTAATAAGAACGACTAAAATAAAAGTGATTTATCATCTTCTTAGTTCAGTCTGGACTTGTATGTCAGAATTGATGGCTCGGAGGCCTGTAAAAGATACTACAGTATGCTACAAGCCTACATAATTATACATCTAGCCAATGTAACAGTAAATAAAATAAAACAATTCAACACTAGTAACATTCATTTCAGATAAGAATTCAATATAAAATATACATTGTATATAAAGTAAACGAGAACAGCAGCTAGTGGTATCGATGATTCAGACAATGCACATTTCATTTCACAGCTTACTGTAAAATGGGTAATATTCGCGACTGTAAATTTTCACGATTTTGACTAAAAAAAAACAAGATCGACTTGCAATGTGTAATTTTCGTGCTTTAAAAATATATTATATTTTTCAATAGGTATCATTACTAGTAATTATCCTCATTACTAATAATTATTCACATTATTGTAATTTTCAGTTAAATTACTTTCACAAAAAAACACGAAAAATACATACACGCAAATAACACCCATTTTACAGTACCGTACATTATTATAGTATTTGGTTTCAGCCAGTTTGTTCTTGGTGACAATAACATAATCCAAACAATGTTTTTACAAATATTTCGACAATCATAAATTACAACAAATAAAACAAAGTTTGCTAACTTACTAGGCCCTCCCCTGTATACATTCTTCATTTCTTCTTCCCGTGAGGAATTATCTCATGGTAAACCACAATTTCCTAAGAATACACAAACTGCTATCTACCTTTTAAAGATTTCCGACAATGATTTGTATGTAATAAGACAATTCAACTGTTTCAAGTGTACAGTTTTTTTAAATCATTGTTTGCCAAAGTAAGAATTGTGGGATTTATGGAGTCATAAAATAGTGTTTTATTCTCATGTTACATTTGTTGTCATTATTATGTTTACCCAACCTAGACATTTTTATGTAAAACAATCTTTTAAGTGTTTATATATTTTGCAAAATGAATCTACTGGTTTTTTTCTCTCTCACATGTTTCTTTTTTCAGGCCCCGTTACTTTTTACACTAGGCTTAAAGGTTGACAGGTCTGGTAATCTCTACCATCTGATTAGTTTTATCACAAACTTAATTTCCTCACTCCATGTAAGTTTTCGAAAATTGGAACAGAAAGATGCAATTACACATGAATATCTGAGGGTTTTAAGATGAGATTTCGACAACTAAAACACAATAAGAAATGTACATGTACACAAATGGACGTATAACAATATAAATTAAGACATTAATAAATAAAAAAGAAGTAAACATTAACATGATATGTATATATATTAGATATAATTATGTTACTAAGTTAAGTATTAGGAACATCGTCCAGATATAGAATGGTTGTCACAGTTAATGAATGTAAAATAATAAAGAAATGAACTTTATTCAAGTCTATTTGTTGCTTTATAGACAAAGCATACAGGTAACTCATGCAACTCAAAACAAATATACATGTGTATTAAAACAAAACCACTTAAAATATGTATAAACTCCTCAAAAATAGATCTAGACATTAATGGTATTAGTTTCAAAACAAATCAAAGATACCGGCAATAACTGTTTTAGGTTGTTTTTCTAAAAACTGCTAAAATCGTAAATGAACCCTGTTGTCGATCCTTTTTTTAGTTTAAAATAAAAATCGTTTGTAAACTAATAAAAACCCACAACCAACAGTAAAAGCGGATTATATACATATAATTTATATAATATATATTTAAAGCTGACTATATACATATAATTTATATAATATCATAGTATGTGTACAAAATATACATTGTAAACTTCGAGATAAAACAGTCTTTAATAGCTGCAACAGTTTAGTATATATACATTAAACTATTTGTTTCATAAACTGACTATGATAGAGCTTCATTAGCTCTGAAGTTCCTCAATATGGTTGGGTTTCCAAATGTTCACTCATTTTAACATGTCACCAGCAAAGTTCGTTATCTAAATTACCGTAATAATAACACGTACAAAACTATTTAGTCGATAGCCTTACTGTCTTTTCCGATTTGATGTATCATATTAGTGGTTTTACTTCACAAAATTGGTTTTATTACCGACACATTAGCAAAAACAATAAAACGTTAAGTTCGCGATGGTAAACCCACCAATATGTCTCCAAATAGGAAAACACAGTAGGCTTATCCCGATTCTGATTGCAACCGTTTTTTATTATTTGCTTTCGTTCAAGCCATATCAATATTTTATTTTATGTTAAGAATGGACTGTCTCTAGCTAACGTCATTGCAAAATCAAAACAAGTATTTTGTAATGTTGGGAAATCAAAACCGATTTTTAATGCAGAATTATCAAATTTAATTGAATTTTGTTCGGTTGATGTTGTTTCTTTTAGCATGAATATGTCTGGGTTTCTTTTGTGATAGTGTAGGATCTAGGACTTCGTTGTTCATTATTAACTTGGCTTACGTTTAAACATTCGTACATCCAATTTCCGAAATTTCTCGAAAATCTCCGGCACTATATCATGGTGTTGTGTTTGCAGCATAGAAGCGTTTTACCACACTTTTTGGTTTTTATTTAATATCTTTGATTATATTTGTGCACGTTAAAAATTGACCCTGTTGTGTTTGCACACATCCATTTTGAAATATTGTTGCACACAAAATATAGAATTAATTTTACACGGCCAGAGGTTTTTTAATCACTTGCTTTTTCTCATAAACAGCCCCTTAAAAAAACATTATAAATGTACATTTTTCATCATTAGCAACACGTGATCTTTTACATGCTATTTTCTCATAAACATGATAACATGTACCAGTCTTGATATAAACTACAATAGAATCTCGTTGGCTCGAACGTGGAAGGGTCGAATACATGGCAACGCTCGAAACAAGATCGAAGTCCCGCATTAAACCGCTATATTAAGTTGCTGATGCTTGGGTCGAACAGTTTCTCGAGCACCGATGGTGTTCGAACCAACGGGATTCAACTGTATATACATGTAGCAAATTATATACATACATGACATCTATTTAATACACCAGACGACATAATTATTCCCCCCAACAGAGGATCGTCCCTATAGGTTATAAAAATACTCGATTACATCCAGCCCCACAGTAACTAAATGGTGGGAAATAAACAGACTGGAGTTAACATGGAAATGAATAGTAAGTTAGCAGTTTTGATGTATTCTCAATAAAATAAGACTAACATCAACATACACTATTTAGGCCAAAACAAATTATAGGTGTGTTTAGGGTAACATGCCAATATGTTTAGGGTTGGTAGGCCTCTTTTTTATTTCTATTTTACCCAAAAATGTTACTACCCCAATTTGACTACGCTGACATCATATGGGATAACTGTACCCTACAACAGGCACATATTCTTGAAACTATTCAATTAGATACCCTTAGAACAATTTGTGGTGCT
>JAUTCZ010048103.1:0-11584 GCA_032273805.1 Melanodrymia brightae | reverse complement strand
ATACTCTGACACCAAGTTCTGTTTTGACTTCAGTTGTATACTCTGACACCAAGTTCTGTTTTGACTTCAGTTGTATACTCTGACACCAAGTTCTGTTTTGACTTCAGTTGTATATTCTGACACCAAGTTCTGTAACAGTTTTGCTATTTCATTGAGAGTTGTCTCGCATGTGCTTCCCTTCAAAAGTAAATTTTTCTAAAAACAATCATCTGGCGATATTAAATACATTGTGCATCTTTATAATGAAATAAGTTTGTTTGTATTTCACATATGCAAGCGTGATAGTTTGAATCTTATCGCAATATACTTGTGTATAAAATCAGAGTAAATACTGGTTTTCAGTTACCAAAATCATCCTCCAGATTGAATGCCATATCTTCCATATTCAATGCTTCTAAAATGTTTGACATACTTGTAAATATTGATTTATGGCACATGCAACTATACAATATTTATACTGTAAACCGTGAACATATCGCGTGCGTTTAATTTTCGCGTACTTTGCGGACAATCTCAATTCGCGAAATTTATAAGCTCGCATAATTTTACCGTTATAATGTGCTTGCAATAAGGTGATGGTCATTCGCTAAATTTAAACGTCGTGAACATGCGCTTAGGGGAGTATTCGTGTAAAAAAACATGTCGCAAAATTAATATGGTTTACAGTAGTATCATTTGGATAATAAAAGCAAGCCAATACAATGTATGAGAATAAAAAATGTGTATTACCCATTTTGGGGTAATGATCTGTACATCAAACATACAAGTGTCTCAATACGTTTTGTCTGAAAATCATTTTAAAAGTATGACCTATAATTTCTTGCATTAAGTGAATAAGATATTGATGTGAACTAGTAAAAGTAACTTGAAGACAAACTGAACAACTATCACTCACCATAAGATCCAGTCTTTCACCAGACGCGTTACTTCCGGAATCAGACATATTTAAAAAAGTTAGTTTGCAACAGCCTGAGAAAACAGAAGTGGTAATAATAATAACTCTTAGTCTTTTTACTGATTTTATATCATTGTATAACATAGAAAGAAGCAGCTATATTGTGTTTAATCACTCATCATTGATGACTTAATTAAGCTTAATAAAATAGCAACACTCCTACTATACTTGGAAATGTAATGTAAGATAACATACAGTAGATAATAATTTAACCAGGTTTACTTTATTAAAGGCAAGAAGGTCTCAATTCCTTAAAAATAATTTAGTTTATATAAATTGACACAAACTCACTATCTTGGTGTACAGCTTCATAATTTTTCTTTTTTTATGAAACACTATTATGAAATATGTCAGTAATTTAGATCTTTTGAAAATATTAGGAAAGTGCCCATAAAAATGTCCACAATAACACAAGACAATTTTGACCATACAAATACATGTACACTGTGCATATACGATTAGTTTAATTTCTAACAGAAAAAAATAATTAACTAAACACCATGCACAAATGATTTCTTTTAACTGACGAACAGGTATTATATTTTAAATATGTGATATATATATATTTTTTAAGCAATATATTTAATTTTGTTTAAATAAATAAGAGAACAAATGAACAAATAACAATGTGAAACACAACTTTAAAAACAATCTATTTAATTCATGAATGTGCATACAAGTCTGAAGCAACATTAAATGTAACGCATGTATAATAATCAATGCACAACAAATAATTATAACAATAATAATAATAATAATAATGATGATGGAATGAAACAAACACATATATTATTAAAGTACTCAGTAACCCTGAATGATTCCAAAATATATCTGCTGTTCAAATTTGTCGTCAAATTGTCCAGATATGAGCAACGTGTTATGCCATAAGATTATAGATGTAGTACCTGTACATAAATTATAAAAATCATTGCAATTAAATAAATCCCTTTATCCTATACCTAAGCCATAATATCCATGTCATAAACCCATTTGATATTTTGGTTTATTAAATCGTGCTCTATATAAACATACAATTTACGGGAGGAAAATAAATAAGTATAATATATAAAGCCAAAGTTTAGAGAATCACCATAGAAACCAACATAAAAATGTAATAGTAGGCCTAAATAAAATAACGTAAACAATGACAAATTATTTAAATACTCAATCAACAAGTTTGGCGCCAAACATTTCCGCTCTGCTGCATCTCCAGACAATAGCTGCATGTTTTAGCGATCTATTCAAACGACGTAAACGACGTAATTTTAAATAATATGACATTTTGATATTTCTGTTGATGTTTATAATCAATTTTGGACAGTGTTTTCCACTGTTCATACACAAATGAATTTGCATGTAACTCGCATCATCTGTCATTACATGATCGCACATGCTTTTCTCTGCAAAATTGTTAGTCATTCTCTTTAATTGTACAGTGAAACCCCTCTAAACCGGACCCTCAGTAAACCGGAATTCCCTCTAAACCGAACATATTTCAAAGTCCCAAACAACCATATGTGCTGTGTTTAAACCTCAGTAAACCGGAAACCCCTCTACACCGAACATTTTACTCGCTCCCAAGTGTGTCCGGTTTAGAGGGGTTTCACTGTATTTTAAAGCTGCACGGGTATGATATAATTATAAGATCATTACTTCTGCAGTTAAAGTTCAGTTACTGGTAATAATCTACCATGAGTAAAATTCTTATTCAACTACATGTAAAACCAAATGATAAAAAATTCAAAAAACAAAATAGAACTTCGTTTATGATAGTCCATGGGATAGTACATATGCTATACATTGTAAGTTATAAATATGCCAATGTGTAATTCAATGGAATGGGGTAAATATCAACTACAATGTAGGAGCACACAACAAATTGCCTGACATTAAGAAAGATAACTGACAGGATACATAGCACATTACAGGCATGTATGCATGCAAGTGGGAGGGGTGGGGAGGGTTTTGGGGATTGCAACCTCCTGCTAGAAAGAACCATTTGTTTCGAATTAAAAAAGGGGTTTTAGAAAAAAGAATTAGTGACAACTTTTCGGAAGTTATGCTGTGATCACACCCATGGTAAAATGTCTAGTAATATGCATGTATACGTCACCACACAAATAGGATATAAAAGTGTGTGTGTCACAAACAAGTGCAGTCACCATACAGTATATCTCACATGATTTGAATAAACCTTAGACATATCAAGTTTCACACATGTATATGTATAGTACTGTATGTATACATGTAAATTTTAATGCTGTACTACAATCAGACCTGTCAACCTTGAACCCTGGCATAAAAGGAGACAGGGTCCAAAAAAAACAGGAGATTAAACCAAAAAACAGGAGATTCATATTACATGTACAAAATAAATAAACACTGAAAACATTGATTTAGATATGTTTTGTAGACAACAAAACATGTAAAATGAGAATAAAACACCATTTTATGACTTCAAATATCATAAAGTCCTTACTTTGGCAAACAATGATTAAAAAAACTACACTCAAAACACTTCAGTTGATTATAAATCATGATATCGGAAACTGAAATCATTCAAAGGTAGATAGGAATTTGTGTAGGAGAAAAGGAGGAATGATGAAAAAACAGGAGACTCCTGTAGAAAACAGGAGGGTTGACAGGTCTGAGGTGACTCAATGAAAATATAAATATATAATGTAACACATTTGGATTTAAGTACATACAATCTATAACAAATATTGATATAGCAAATTAATGTCTATATAAACTAGTAATTTTTTGCTCTGTAGTTTAGAATGTAGTATCCAAAATGGCAGACACTACTTCCTGCAATATAACTTTGCTGGTCCCTAGTGGTTTATTATAACAGACATTTACTGTAAGTAGACAATTATTCACTGACAGGTAGTTGAGCCTTTTTAGCAAGCATTTATTTTAGAAATAACTATACATTGCAAAGTGTAACAGCTAACAGCATATAAATAATATTAAATTGCTGCATGCCAAGAAAACTGGTATTGTGGTCAGCTTGTTGAGGAATCACTGTGTTAAACAAATACTCTCACCTGGATTTATCGTATGCTTTACTGTGTCAGATTTTTGTTCTTGTGGTTCCTCCTGAAATGACATGTCACATATCTACCACTTCAACGAGAGACATTATAAACATAATATTAATGCTATATATTCATCCACAACACTGCAGTTTGTGGTGTATTTTAGGAAAATGAATAGTAACACTTGAAACATATTTGATTTGCAGAATTGTTTGTTTTACATTCATGTTCATAAGAGGCATCAAATGCAATTCCTCATACTAATTATACAATGAACTATCATTTTTAAAGTTTGAAACCATTTAATAAATGTATACTTCAGCCAATGTCTAAAACATTCAATTTCACATTCACCATGGATAACTTTATGCGACAATGTAACTTTCAGAAACTGTCATGGCTTTGGGAACGCAGAAGAAGAAGAAGAAGAAAAAGAAGAAACTGTCAAAATGCATTTTATTTCAGTGTTAGTGACTATCCTATTTTTAGATTGACGGTGTTCTGTTACGTCACAGGGTTCAAACAAAAATGCTATATTTCTCTATGGAGGATATAGAAAAAATAACACCCTCTATATTTTTTCCCATATTTTAATTAATTGTATTAACAATATAATGTTCATGATAAATAAGAATTCAAACTTTAATTATTTTATAAGGAAATTATCACTGCATTATTGCAACTAGACAACTTTTAAAAAAGACAACTACATGTATATTAAGCATCATGACTAACAAATAAGGACAATCTTGAATATGTTATACTTACGGGAGGATAGGCAAGTTCACATTTTACGTAAGTATCCATATCTTTCTCTGATAATCCTGAAAATACAAACAAAAATATAATTCAGCAACAATATTTCTGTGGACATCAAATTCATTGTGATCATAGAATGCTGGAAACACTAGATCTGAGAAAACATAAATTACAAATTTAAATTACAACCTACCCGGAATATTTTTCAAAAAGTGGTTTGCTGCCCGTCCCAACACAAAACTCATCTAATAAAGCCAAAAATACCCTACAGACCCAAAAATCAGGAAAATTCATTGTCCACATTGTTTGGTGATGTTGTTGACAAAGAGAATTATATTTTGCATTATACGTGAATACAGTAACTTTAACAGCAGACATATACAGACAAAGGTCAGGTAGTGGAACAGAACAAATGAAGGGCAGCTATTCCTAAACATAGGTGACACAACGGATATTGAACAGAAGATGACAAATTTTATTTCAAAACAGTGAAATATGATTTACGAGAGATTATACAATGACTGCAACGTTCTTACCATTTGGCAAATGAAATTGTATTCCTCTAATAACTGTTATTTCCAATTCACCATCTCCTAAATCAGTGTTGGTTCTGTAGATAAAAATATTTATTTTCGTTAATAAAATGTGACAATACAAACCTTTCTAAAATAAGTTGATATATATTATCATAATAATAATAATGACTCCAATTATAAAGTGCTAAATCCTTTGTAATTCAGGCCCTAATCTTAAGTTTTCCTGATATCATCTGAAAACGGTTACAAAAGCCCATAACATGATTACTAAACATATTTGAGGATATCAGTTGAAGATACTGGACATATTGCATGACCGCAATGTTGTATAAGAGTGACAGTGGGCCCAGAAACTTAACATGAGCTGGACATTACGGTGCCTTAGACCACTGTAACATACAGGATATTCTCATCTTGAACACATAGATTTTAGTGTTTTTATACCCAAAACTACATTGAGGGAATTACATTAGTGTTTTATGTGCATTGACCACAACGAACCTGACTATGGAAAAACTTCTCATTTCATAATGAAACTTGGGAACTGGGTCACCATGTTGTAACGCATTTTTTAAAGCATCAAGATCTTTTCTACAATTTGCTTCCAACTTCTGAAATCTGAAATTAAGAACCTAACATTAATCACAATTCACAACATGATGCTGTCATTAAAATAATTCTTCTCTAAAGCTCAAAAGACAATGCAAATGTGAAAGAAGATTACATTTTCTCTAGCCTACTAGATGTTATTGGCAATTAACATAATTCAAAGGCATTATCTGGTTTTCCAATAAGTCAACTGGTTTTAATTGCAACATAGTTATACCAAACACTTCAATGTAGGAATTAAGGGTACAGATACAATTTAAGATAATGAAGAGAAGATAACAATCATACTTTGAGGCCGATGTCACATCACCAAGCTTGCTAAAGTGTTGTGCGTTCGTTGCACAGGTCTGAAAACAATTTAAACATTTATTAATCAGCAGTTTCATGAAAAGTGGTGAGAAAGGCATGCAGTACAAAATTACAAAATTTAAATTCTAGAAGAGTTAATAAATCTTAATAACCAAACTAATTCAAAATACATATTAGATCGCACATGTGTCAATAGTGTTTGGTATTCAACTGAACCACTGCTTCAGGACAGGTATATCAAAGGACATAGTATGTAATGTCCTGCATGTGATAAAGTGTATATTTAACATACTTTGGTCTAATGAAAAAAATCACTGATTAATAATCATCATCTATTGGATGTAAGAACACATGGTTATTTCGACACATTATCTCAGAACAAACATGTTATCACATAAGTTAATTAGCAGCCTCAGGCGAAAACACTCTAGTTCAGAACTAAATCCTATTCTAACACCAAGACAACACAATGCCAATAATATGTAGTTAGTATGCAGACTTTGTTTGAGCCCGAGTCTAGACTAAATAAGTTTCATAATCTTAGGCCCTAGTCAGTTTATTAAACACATTAATTTACATTGAAATGAACAAACCCTTATTTGATTCTTCATTGCCGTTTCCAACTTTTCAAAATCTTCTGTTCTGTTTCCCGTCAGTATACAGTCCTCGGGTGTAACAACCACAAACTTGTCTTCCTCTGCAGCTTGATTCGGTGATGGTGGAACCTATTCACAAAGTGCATAGCATAAAGAGGTAGAATCATAAACAAATACATTTACATTTTGTTACAACAGTTAAATGGATAATCAGATAAAAATAAAGTTTGTTTGTTTAATGACATCTCTGAAACATTGATTATAATTAATCAGCAGTTATTGGATGTCAAGCACACGGTTATATTGACACTTGGTCATAGAGGAAACAAGCTGCTGCTTCGAATAACAGCAAGGGATCTTTTAAGTGGATAGAACACACCACAGCCATTGATGGACCAGTCGTGGATCACAGGTTGGAATGGGAAATAAACCAACTGGTCCCCTGAGGATGATCTATCCTTCGACCGATGCTCTACCACTGAGCTATGCCCTGCTCCAAAAAAAGAACCAAATATCGTAACATTTTACAGATAAAGATAAAGAGCATATAGTCTGAGACGTCCAATATCACCACAAAGGTTACACTTTTTTAGTTGGCAGCAAGAATCAATACTGCGACCTCACAGCCTTAGTTAAATATACAACCAGATGGACTACCCTTTTTTGCATAGCTTCATGTTAACTGGGCTACCAATCCATAATGTAACATTACCTGGGATAAATCAACTGGCAGTCCACTTTCACAGGCTAGTAGCATTGGCTCCAATCCCTTTAAACAAGACCACAAACATGTTATTTTATATTAGCAATTGGAATACTTTTAGGTAATAATTTCAACATACAAAATGTTTGCATTTTCAATATTTTCTTTGGTCCTTATTTGTATAGTTAAATCCTTTAATATGTATAAATACATTCATTTATTAGATTTGTACTTAGAAACTCAATATAAATATCCAATATAAATTAGTTTAATGATCCCAATAACCAATCAGAACTGTTGTAACAAACCTTCATGAGCCTAATGTATTTTTTTGCCAGCTCAATATCTGTGTTTTTCTTGGCAGCTAAAGCTGCCTCCTTAAACTCAGCATAACGTTCTCTTAGAAACGTTTCTTGTTGTTGTGATCTTGACGAATGGCTCTTCCTTTGTGCTGAAAACACAGAAACACAAACTAGAAAATGGGCAATAATCATTTCTCATTCATGACCAAATTATCATACAAAGACCATTTTAAGAACAATTAAATAATTCCAAATCAAATTTTATTAATAGATATATAAAGTGATATAAAATGTTTACATCTAATCCATCAGATCCATATAATACAGGATATCAAGAATTGCATAAATTTCTGTCTACTGAAGGCAACAAAAGTTGACGATGTCATGAAGGTTCTTCAGTACTAAAGGTAACATTTGTTGATCAAATGTGTCCCACTAAATAGGAATTTCCAAGCTTTCATTTTAGCAATTTCTAAGCTTCATTTAAAAAAGGTTCTGATGCACTATGGTACCTAAATAGAACAACAATGGAGCAATGTGTGCTTATAGTCACCTTATTTTAATGTACATGTATTACATTTTACAACCTGATTTTGAATAAGTGTCAATGTTTGCTATATTAAATATAGCCTAGTAACATACAAGCCAGTTTGTTTATCTGCTGTTCACTGTATTCTTTGGGCCTGGCTGCACCTCTAGGTGCTGCTGCAGCTGCTGATGATTGTGGCTGGGGTGCCGTCTGCTGTGGTCTGGGCGACTTCTGATCTGCGGGCAATATTGAACTTTGACCTCCAAATTGACCTGCCTGATGTCCGGGAGCAACTACAGTTGACCCTGATGTGGGTGCAGCAGCAGAATCAAAAGGGATCGGACCAAAACCTAAAATACATCAAAATATAATAGTTATTTGAAGACTAAAAATAAATAGATCTTCAAATATACTTCAAATAAAAAGAATAGTCTAAGCATTAAACATAATAATATAAAAAGGGATGTAAAAATATTTAAAGGAAAAGGTAAAATGTTTTAACAATTATACAATTATACAAATAGTTCAAATATTAAAAAAAATAGGACGAAAGTAAATTCAGGTATTACAATAACCTGGATTGTAGAAAAATAACAAAGTAAAGTTAAAGCACACAAGTACCTGGTGGTGTTGGCAATTCATCAAAGTCAACATGTTTTCCAGCTTTATACGTCTTGATAGCATCTTGATATTGCTGAAAATATGGACTTCGTTGTTATTAGAACATCAAAATAGAGAACAGAATATGAAATTAAAGGAAGTCAAAATGTTTAGATTTCGAAAAGAGTAAAGATAAAGTTTTGTTCGTTTAACGACACAACTGGAACCCATTGGATTAGTAATAAGCAGTTATTGAATGTCAAATTTATGCACCATTATATCAACACTTGGTCATAGAGGAAACCTGCTGCTGCCACATAGGCTACTTTTCTTCAAATAACAGCAAGGGATCTTTTATGTGCACACACCACAGCCTTTGACGAACCAGTCATCTCATTGTGGTATGCATGTCAAGGCAAACAACAACAAAAATTTAATATCTCAATAGTGCTTAGATCATCGGGTCACCCAATGTTAAAACGTCAACAATGACACAATTTCTTTTGTCAAATATCAGACACTGCTTGACCTCTGGATAATTATTTACCTTCACTATTCTCCCCATCCTTCTTGCCTTGCCTGTTTCACCAGCATTCTTTGCCTCGGCTTCAGCAGATTTGTATTTTTCAAAACGTTGCTGCAAAGCATCGTTCACAGTCTTTGGTGCATCAGGTGCATTAAACATTTGTTTCTCTTCTGCAAAATCACAACAGAAACTAGTATTATTTAAGCTAACTTAACACTTTCAACAAACTGTAAATATCAATGAAGTACTGAAAACATCTTGAATGATGCAAACTAACCTCTATATTTATATATAGATAAATTTATACAATGTTTATTACAAACAGGACACTTATATCTCCTATATATCCCTGGGTCAAAATCCCAGCAAATTTGTACTATTCTAGAACAAAATATGTGAAGCAGATTGTGATCTATAATGAATTAATCTTGGCTTGGTTGTAAACAGTGTTGATAAATCTTGCTATATGCACAGTAAATACTCGCACACTACCCAGGTCTTGAATAGTACATGGGTCTTCAATAGAACATAGGGGAACAATGCATTCCAAAAATACAACTGTCTGTTCAGTTAATTGTATTTGAAGCTCAACAACGTACATGAATGTTGTGAGTTTTGATACACAAACTAATCTCAAATAATAGAACTCGGGTCTGGAATAAAACCGGGATCAGCAATGCATCTGACTAAACAGAACCCCGGTTGTAACCTAGGCCCGGTTGTTCGAATCCTGGGTTAGTGCTAAACCCGAGTTGAGGGCCTAACCATGAGTTAAATTTAACTACTGATTAAAAATTGTGTTGTTCAAACGTTGGTTAGTGCTAACTATGAGTTAAATATACCCTAACCCAGCTTTTAACCTGTGATTAGCCAACCCTGGGTTACAGAATTTAACCCATGATTAGTGTTAATCAGTGGTTAAGTTAACCCAGGATTCGAACAACCAGGCCCTGGTGTCCAGCTCCGAACAAAAAATGATGCAACTAAAAACAATGATGAAAACTGAAAACAGTATAAAATATGATTAAAATTTACTATAAAATCTGATTTCCCGGAGGAATTTTAAAACTAATTGTGGGTGGAATCTAATTGATTCCACCACACATCTGTTACCAAATATATTTCTTCTAACTGGTACTTACAAAAAGAAGTAAACAAGTGTTTTCCCTGAGAGATCCGACACAGCCAGTAAATCCAATGATGAACATAACACCACCACACAGAATGAACAAGAGAGCTGGGTCGAGGGCAATATTGGTCAGTTTGCTGATGTTTGCAAACATGTCCTTCTCTATCCATGCCCATATTCCTATACAAAATAGTGAGCCACCAATAATCTGAAACGAAAATTAAAATTTCTGTCAGAAATAATAATTATATTATCATACATAAAACAGAATGTCTGTAACTAATACTATTACTAAGAGTAATAAATATTTATGGGCAGACCTGTGAACATTGAAAATTTGCATAACATTTATGGGTTATGCCATAACATAATATGTTCATGGGTGAATATTGAATGATATATTTAAATGAAGCAGAATTACAAGTGAACATTTGTTTCAAGGATGATGTTGATGCATACAAATTCCTGTTCACGTGTTTTCACACCAAAATGGTGAGCAATTGTCTTCAATATCTAGATCTAACAACTAACAGATTATCTAGTGTGTTTGACAAACTAAGAGCATGTTATACTAACCTACATGTACATGTACCTACGGTAATCAGGGTATAATCTGAACAATTGGGGTCCTAATAACAATGCGTTAGACAGAAAAAGGAGACTATAATATCATTGTGTTAATTGGGTGTTTTCTCTTTAAAAGAGTAATAATTACTTCTCTTTTTTGTGTGGATATAAACAACCATTTTTGTATCCAGTAGACTGTACCACTAAAAAAGAGAACTGTTTTTGTTGAAATTGGAAAATTGTTGGGATTTTCAAATTGGGCTTTCGGTCAACCATGGGGAATGGGACCAGTAACCCGACATAAATTATGTGGTAGATTACAGCCTTGCGTTCAATAGCGCGGGCATTCTGCTACCGACACAAACAATTTGACTGGTACCGATCGTGTACTATCATATCACATTCATTTATATTAGATGCAAA
>JAUTCZ010048092.1:0-11585 GCA_032273805.1 Melanodrymia brightae | reverse complement strand
GCGCATGAATATCCCGTGACGTAACCGGCAGAGCAATTGATGGTGGAGAAATCTAGCTGGCACAGGTTAAAGAAATGCGGACTGAGTCTTCCAACTGACAATTTGATAACTTCCGTCAACAGAAAGTTAAAGCCAACACCGAACACGAACACTGCTAGGTTCCAGACGACAGATTTTGCGTAGGAGATCAAAGCAGACTGAGTCGTAGATTTAGAGTCAGCTCGACTCACAAACCAAGTTCTTATTCCTTCCAGAACAATAATCTGAAAAATAAAAAAAAATAAAATTCTATAAACCATGTTCTATTTTTATTATCCCTTCTAGAACAAGAATCTCAACAAACAAAAAAATAGTAAAAATATAACAAAATTTCTACCACAAGAATCTGAAAAAATAATAATAATTATTTAGAAACCAAGTTGTTATCCCTTCAAGAACAAGAATCTGAAAAATCAAAAATAAATGTTCTATAAACCATGTTCTTTTTTTTTATTATCCCTTCAAGAACAAGAATCTGAACAAAAATAAAATAAAAAATTCTATAAACCATGTTCTATTTTTATTATCCGTTCTAGAACAAAAACCTGAAAAAAAAGAAAAAAAACTAAAAATGTAACAATCATTTCTACCACAAGAATTCGAAAAAAATAATAATTCAGAAACCAAGTACTTATCCCTTCTAGAACAAACATCTAAAAAATAAACATTTCACAAGAATCTGAAAAAAATATTTCCCAAACCAAGTTATTATCCCTTTTAGAACAAGAATCTGAAAAATATAAATACAAATTTCACAAACCAAGTTCTTATTCCTTCTAGAACAAGCATCTAAAAAATAAAAATAATAATTTCAAAAATTATGTTATGCCTTCTACAAGTCTGAAAAATAATGATTTTTTTTTGTTTCAGCTCTATCATTAATTTGTATTTGTGTATTATGAATAAATTCTTATTTAGTATGTAACACATTGTCTCATAAAATTATGTATTTAAATCATTGTCAGAGGTTTCCCCAGAGCCATAACCTTTTTATGAAAGTGCTTTAATATATTTTAAGGGAATTCTAATCGCTTTGATTTATTATAATACCTTGGTAAGGGCTTTAAATTCAGTTGTTTGTACCTGTACAATATATAATGCTCAATCTATAAACATTTTACTGATTCAATTTACAGAAAATTTTAATATTATTGCTCAATTTTGAAAATGTAAACGACTTAAAAAATTCCTCGGGAAAGGCCTGATTGTCCGTCATTTTCTTGAACAATTTCTATAATATTTTCGGCAAATATGCGAAAAATATGTTTACCTCTAGCAAAAACCATGACATTTGGTAGACTTATAAGGGTTTAAATGTATGCGGAGTCACAAATACAGTGAAACCCGTCTTAAGCAGTCACCTAAAGGAGTAACAAAAAGTGGCCTCTTAAGACAGGTGGCTGCTTAATACAGGTCGTAATGCACTAAAACTGATGATTTGGTGGAATATTAAGGTGACCCTTTAAGACAGGTGGCTGTTTAATACAGGTGGCCGCTCAAGCAGGTTTGACTGTATTTATATAATTAACGAACTTGTCTACAAATTGACAATTTGACCATTATGAGATACACGTACCTTAACGAGAATAGGACTTGGGATTGTTTGAAACACTTTAACACCGGACATGCTAAATATCACAGGCACTAGACACAATATTTAAAAAAAAAATTATTTTAATAGAATATTCTGTGCTACATTTATATAATAGTATAGAACTTATTTTTTAGTTTTTTTGGAAATAATATTGTCTAGTGCCTGTGCTACATGTATTCACCGGGTGAGTAAGTAATCGTTATCTACGAGATGAACTTGCGGACCGATCAACATCCCATCTCATTATTATTCATAATGCATGTTTATATATCTATATATGATTGTATTGTTATTACAATTAAATCACAAAATACTATTGAAATATTCTAGTAGCAGAGCAGGATGTTGCTCAGCGCAGGAGCATCTGCCTGAGGTGTGTAAAGTCGAAGGATCTATCCTCCTCAGTGTACGACCAGTATTAACTGTTACAAAATACACACTGCCAAGCCTGTCTATAAAAGCCAATTATCCTTTGTGAACATATGGCCTTTATATACAGGTTGAACTACATATACATGCATTTCGTCACCTAATTAAGATCTGGGCCCTGTTGTTCAAACTCTGGGTTAACACTAACCATGGGTTAAATGCCTTAACCCAGGGTTGGCTAAACGTATGTTAAAAGCTGGGTTAGGGTATATTTAACTCATAGTTAGTGCTAACCAACGTTTCAACAACGCAATTTTAAATCGGTAGTTAAAATTAACTCATGGTTAGGCACTTAACTCAGGGTTAACGCTAACTCAGGATTCGAACAACCAGGCCAAGGTCGTAAGTGACAATGTAACACCATTAGGTGACGATTTGTATACAGAATGGACTTCTAAAGTGTCCTTTATACACCTGGTTGTTATACACGAGTTGCCTTTAAATCAGGTTCGACTACTTTGACAAGTATAAATTGATGCGACTGAAACTTGAATCTTACCTATTCTATGGGTCCTACTTTTCACTTGAAGCATTTGATTGGTCAATTATTTTAAACATCAGACATGTAACAGTACTCCCAGTGTCAAATAAATTTTAGAAATTGTGCAAGTTTTTTATTAAATCATATTTTACTCGTATAATGTTTAAAGAAAATATTTATAGTCCCAACATCTTGAATAATTGTGCAGTATTTGTTGATATTTACAGGGGCTGCAGAACATGTTAAAAAGTTGGGGATGGTGGTTGCCAAAAATGTGAAATTTAAAAAATATATTTTGGTCGAAAAGTGCAGAGGCCATAGCCCCCCGCCCCTACTCCACACTTGTTCTGCAGCCCCCCCACCCCCCGATTTATGTATGCGTTGCAGATCTATTATTTGTGCTAAATATTTCATGTTTGTTTTGTGCGTGCACAGGTTCGGAGTCAATATATGTTGTGTTGATGAACACCCACAGCATCGAGTTACGTTAGTGAAATTTATATGTTGTCTTTCAAAGAAAAAAACATAATGTCTTGGTGTCTCCGATACCACAATGTGTTCCCACTGTACGTTACATTTTGTAAGTCATTCTTCCCCATGTTTGATAAATGATTCACCCAAAATGTTAATGTTGACCATGCCTAATAAATACATTCTATATACTGATGTGTTATTCATTTGTAGACGAAACTGGTCACATCTTGCTGTATTTTGAACTAGTTTTCAAATGGGTAAAATTGTGTCAAAGAAGCAGGGTGTGGTCCAGCGGTAAAGCATCCGTTGATGGGTCGATCCTCCTCAGGGGATCAGTTGGGTTGTCCCGTTCCAACCAGTGATCCATGACTGGTATATCAAGTCGTGGTGTGTGCTATCCTGTTTATGGGAAAGTGCACATAAAATATCCCTTGCCATTATTCGAAGAAGAGAAGCCTATGTGGCATCGGCAGTTTTCCTCTGTGACCAAGTGTCAACATAACTGTACGTTTGACATCCAATAAATGCTGATTAATAATCAATGTGTTCCAGAGGTGTCATTAAACAAACTTTACATTGTGTCAAAATGTGGCTCTCATAAACGAGCATGGTCAGTCTGGATAAACCAAATATTGTCTAAATCCTCTATCTAATCGGAGGTGGTGACAGAAAGATGACCAACACAGCAGTAGTAAAATAACCACATGAATTTAATGCTGGTAAACGTGGAAGACTTTAACACCAAACAAACCGACACTGTTCTGGCTCGGTAGTTTTTTAACTGGACAATCAAACGTGCATTGTCAATATGTGTTACACAACACAACGTACATGTAATTATCACATCTTTACATATAACTGCAAGTGTACACTAGCTTATAAGAGTTCCAACCTGTGATTTATGCAAGATTCGCTATTGTTTAATACAGAAACCTGTGGAATACGTACAGCATAAATTTTGATGTTCTAAAACGCATTGTGTCAAAGCATGTGTTCGTTACAACAGCAAATTAGATTATAATATTAATAGCAATATTTTAGAGTTCTACTTTGACCCAAATTTTACTTTCTAAGATTTTCTAGTTTTAAGGGTCCTGTGGAATGTGCAATAAGTCTTGGTGTTCTAAAACGCATTGTGTCAAAGCATGTGTTCGTTACAACAGCAAATTCGATTATAATAGCAATATTTTAGGGTACTACTTTGACCTAAATTTTACTTTCTAAGATTTTCTAGTTTTAAGGGTCCAGTGGAATATGCAATAATTCTTGATGTTCTAAAACGCATTGTGTCAAAGCATGTGTTCTTTACAACAGCTAAAAAACTTATAGCAATATTGTAGGGTTTACTTTCTAAGATTTTCTCTAGTTTTTAAGGTTCATGTTAACTAGATACATGTACATGTACTATTAAATTATGGAACAGTTTTAATTTTATGATTGCTCACTTTTAGTTTTCTAACTGGGCAAATGAGTGTATCTTCTGCTACGCAATACATGTTCATTACAATGGAAATATGCTATGTATAAAAAACAACCATTTCAATAAATAGTGATGTCTTGTCCCCAATGAAGCATACATAAGGATATAAAAATACATGGATAATAATTAGGCCTAAAACCAGTTAAAACATGCATTCCTCCTGTACACATGGTTACAATGACAATAATAACGATCAGGCCAATCCAGTTAAAACAAGCATTCCTCACGTACATTTTTACAATATGACACACAATAACGATCAGGCCAAAACCAGTTAAAACATCCATTGCTGTGTACACTTTGTTACAATGTGACACACAATAACGATCAGGCCAAAACCAATTAAAACATCCATTCCTTCCATACAGTGATACACTTTGTTACAATGTGACACACAATAACGCAGGCCAAAACCAATTAAAACATCCATTCCTTCCATACAGTGATACACTTTGTTACAATATACAATGTAACACAATAATGAGTAGGCCAAAACAAGAATTTCTTGCATACACATTGTTACAATAACAAATGAATACCTAGGACTCGACCAGCTAAAACATTCTTTCACTCACCAGACGCATTGTTACAATATGCAACATAATAACATATACATGTAATGCACATTTTAAATGCATTACCGTATGAAGAGTCAATTGTTTGTTTCTATAACTTCACCATCATCACGTAATCCACGTATCCTGTAGACACATTGTGTACATGTAACTTACTTACTTATTAATAACTGATTAAATAGAAGTAAATCTACTTTAAAAAACAATATGGGCAACAGGCTTTACATTAATAGTAAAATTGGTAAAAGCAAAACATTTTGTTAGTTTATATTTTAAAATCTTAATAGCGGTACTCCATTCCAGGAAAGAAAAGACAAACATTCAAGCGATGTTGTTAAATGCTGTCATTTCATTTTCCATGTGTTAAACACAATGTCGAAGGTCTTACCATAATGGAAATGACAACATATCATTAAAATCTGTTAGTCGTAAAAGCTGCAGAGACTGCGGAATGGGGTGGGGATCGCAGAGGCCACTTCCCTCATTCAAGAACAAAATGTTTTTTTACCATATACTTTTGAAAATTTCACTCATGGCCACCCACCCCACTCCTCCACTTTTTACCAGGCCCCGCAGCCCCTGAGCTGAAGAAACTTTATCATGTCATATCAAACAACTTACAGATGATAAGACCAGTCACGTACATGTAGATCCAAGTTGTGGGGATTAAGCAGTCAAAACCCCATGCTCACAAAAATAATTTCAGATATCTAAAAAATAATTTACGTTTTATATTATATTTTTATAAAACTAAATTTTAAGAACTATCGTATGACCCACACCCCTGCTAAAATTCCTGGATCTGCGCCTGGACATAATAGCTGGTTATAAATCAGTTTAATATCAGCTAATAAACTTAATAAGCATTGATTACCAAATATTGAGCTTTATTCCTCAGATCAGTGAATTCTATAAAAAAGGTAATATCACAGGTACATAAAATTTACATAGATGCTTTAAAACTGTTTTAAAGTTTGATTTTAGAAACAGAAAAAGATTCAATAAGAACAGATCTTGAAAATGATAATTTACCCAAAAAACGTAACAAGAAAAACATTCAATCTAAACACAACTGTTGATACGTCAAAAACAAAAAATTTTAAATAAATTGAATGCCCAAGTCAGCAACACTCAAAAGTTTTAACAGTATTTACACAATTAATAAATATCCTATATAAACAGGATGAATTTAGTAAGACAGGCCTATCTATATTAGTCAACACCATTGCAGTAAGTAGAACTTGCACTTTTGACAAGTAATGATTTAGAAATACCAACTCAAACTGTATCATAAAACATCTCTGTAGGGGATGTCCAAAACCTGAGTTGTCTGACCTTGCATGTAGGAACATGCAAGTAAAAAAGTATACTCTGTATGGTTGATATGGAAAACTACCATTCATAGGGGAATAACAAAATTTAAAAGCCCACTAAAATATTAAATAAATATAAAACATTCAAATAATAAGAAATAAATATGAATTACAGGCAATCCTGCTCTAAAGACCACCTGTATTTAACAAGCACTTGTCTATAAATGGCTCTCCAGATAGGTCTTCTCTATAATAAAGCATCTACATGTAGTACACCCTCCATATAATGACCAACTGTCTATTAATGTCACTATTTGTAGGTCCCATAGCTGGCCATTACATACAGGTTTGACTGTATCGTTGCACAGTGTTGGAATTAACATATAATACATAAATAACTTTAATTAATTATTTCGAAAAGAATTCTCTCCGGGTCTTATCGAGACTACTACAAGTCCATTGTTTACTAGATGTAACCCTTTAAAGAGTGGAGGTTTAAAAAAAAAAATAAAAACACTTTTTTCAAGATGATAACAATTATCAACTGAAATTTTAAAAAATAAAAATAAAAAATGGCTTTCATAATTTAAACTTTTGGTAGATAATAATTTTATTTTTCAATAAATTATGTCTAAATAAGGGGTACAGTGACATAATTACCATTATCAGAAACATTGTTAAAGTGGAGAGTGACATAAATTTTGTTTTTGAAAATGGCGTTGGTAAGAGGTTTAACAAAAAACTGTATACATGTATAATTTGTATTCTACATGTCGTTCTACCCTGCAAATTATTTTACCAGTTTTTAAATTTTATAAAATTATGTTCAAGTCTCCTTACATATTTTACCGAACTTGTTAAGCTCATTTCCAAACATACCAGTTATAAATGCAATTCCAAATACACCAGTTATAAATGCAATTCCAAACATACCCAATTATAAATGTATCTAAAAGTCATAAATACATGATTATTGTATAAATAATGAGTTAGTATATTGTAACACATCAATAGATCAATGGTTTATCGGTGAATAGGAAGTGAAAAAGAATGGCAATATGTACTTGTTTTTAAAAAAAAGAAATTTAACAAAGTTTGGGATTAAAACAGCAAACTACAGAAAAAAACAAAATGCACAAATCATATTGTCTATAAATAATCACAGATAGTAGAAATAAATGACAGCATGTATATACAGATTAATTAAATAAACTACCGTACATGTTATAATTAAATGTTGGTAACAAGCACACAAAAATTTCACGTTAATATACTGTGTTTGTAAACATGCACTTGACTACAATTTACATCAGCGATGCAAGTCATCCAAATGTAGTCTAGTCATATACATGTATCTACTCATGTAGGTCATTATGGTACCTATTTATGGAAAAGTAAATGAGATTCATAACTGGAGCTTGAAATGTGTAATTAATTAAAACAGTTTCATTTCATGATTTACCAGACAGCTTTAGAAAATGCAAAATATTTTCCGAAAAAATTCAATTAGCAAACATAGATCCCAGAAAACATTTGTTTTTGTCAAAATTGTCCCATCAAGTACGATATATCCTCAGCATTGTTCCATAAATTACACTTTACAGAATTTTCAATTTAAAACATCTATAAAAATAAATCAAAGATAAAAGATCAAGTTTGTTTAACGACGCTAATAAATAAATCAAGACATCTGATTATAAAGTTTTACAGTCTCAACTCAAGGCTTAGTCATTACTAAGTGCACCAGTCTAGATGTACAGAACCAGTCTAAACTAACTGCAACAGTCTAGACTTACATAAACTGGTCAGCACAAGATTCTAACCAGTCTAGACCAAATGAGTATGCATAGACTAACAAACGCTTGTCCATAATCTGACCAGTCTACTGTAACAGAAACAGTTTAGACTAACAGAACCAGTTTAGTGTAACAGAACCAGTTTAGTGTAACAGAAACAGTTTAGACTAATAGAACCAGTTTAGACTAACAGAAACAGTTTAGACTAACAGAACCAGTTTAGTGTAACAGAACTAAAACTAAACAATCACATGCATACAAGCTCCAGTTTATACCAACACATTGCAAGAAATAAATAAATACCCAGATATATGAAAATATATAGAAAGTACAAAATGCCAATATACAATATAATCTAAGGTGTGGTTACAAACCATTAAAGACCACAAGTTAAGAAAATTGCAATAGGATACATTTATATAATAGGTGGTGACAGTAATCAACAACGGTCATAATCCCAATAAACTAGACCGCAATCTGCAATCGTTTGTAGATAGAGACTACGTCATTCAGTAAGTGTTGATATCCGCGTTAGAAATATATAATTTATTTGCATGATTATTAATAGTTTTCAGCTTACTTAGTTCAATTGTAGTAGGGGGCGGTATTTATCAAACAACTTAAGTTTTGACTTAAGTTTCATTAAATTGAATAAGGTAAGACAACAACGTAAACTTAAGTTTTTGTAGAATTCTTAAGACACCTCAGGAGGAAACTTAAGACTTAAGTAAAAAACGTCCAAAACTTACGTCTGAAGTCACAATCGTAGGGACTTAAGTTTTTTTCTTAGACTTAAGTCTTATTTCTGACTTAAGTCACTTGATAAATACCGCCCCTGGCGTTTATTATGAGAGAAAAATGTTACCTCCATTTATTATTATATAATACGATAAGGTAAAATCTATATTTGAAATAGAGTGCATATATTTTCTTCGGAGTAAAATAACAAGGAGATGGCGTTAGCTTCCAACATCTAAAAATAGCAGTAAATGTTAACCCCTTTACCTTCATAACTGGGAAGTACTGGTAAAGGTCCTCGTGATTTTGGGGCAGCCATTACACTTGAAGGTCGTAATGTCGTAACCGGTGACATGCAGTCCTTAGATATCCTTTCTGCCCCAGAAGGTACAGTTTCATCCAAAATGGTCTTGTTTTCGTTTGTGATATAATTAGTGTTCTGTTTTGTGTCTTCCCTGAACGTGATGTGTTTTACTGGTTTATGACCGCAAGCAATGTTTTTAATAATGTGTGTAGGCTGAAAAGTTCCGGGTTTTGTTTTCTTTATAGGTTTTCGTTTTGGAATTGGCGGTGGTTTGTCTTCAACAGTATTTGTCTCAGAATCTACAGAATGTTGATTTCTATGACGGTTCAGTTGCATTGATTGTTTTTGTTGTGTGCTCTCATTCAAGCATTGATCTTCATTTGATTCATATGTTTCTGGCTTTTTAAAGCGACCGCAACATCTACACCGAATATATTCCGGCCCAGAAAGACAGTGTGGTCCACAACCATTTGTCTTTGGAATAAAAACTTCATCGAATGAACTTTTCCTGCTGTCGTCACTTGTCCCCCGTTCCTGGCAGGTATCACTTTTCCTGTCGTCTGTTGAATCCCTTCGACTATCTTCACTCGATCGTTCTCGTTTTCCTGGACCACATTTGCGTCTCGGACCACTACACCGAGGAACGTCCAATTTACCACGAGCTACTACTGCCTGTGGTTCTGCATTACCAAGTTTTTTAAACATCTCATCAACAGAATCTCTATCATCACTAGACCGTTCACTGTGGACACTGACTTTATGTCGTGTGGATTGTGCCGATGATGGTCTGTTATTGGGACTAGAGTCTGACATTGTCGTACGTCGTTCATTACTAAGAGGTGGTCTCGGTATAATCCCTCTTTCAATAAACTGTTTCCTATACCTTGGACGTGGGATGTACACACTGTCCACCGACTTTCGACTTCCATCGCTGGACGAACTTCTGCAACGGTGATGCGAATCATGAAGAGGTAACTGACCATTGTGTCGTCTGCTTCTGTGAGTCTCGCCTTCTGAATCAGAATCACTTAGTATGTTCTGTTGCAGAGTCTGCAGGGTATTACATAAGTTTGCCATATTTGATAATATATTGTCTTCATTTATGGGAGGTTTTGTTTCTTTTTACGTTCAGTATAAACGTACAAATAACAATACTAAAGTAAATCCGACTCGTTATCTCACAAACATCGAGCCACTGAATTGCGTGTTTCAGCGGGCATTGTCGGCTTACTATAGCAAGTCGTCATAGAAATTATCACTTTCTTTCATGATAAATGACAGGAGTTATTGCATTTTGCAGTCTGTTAGTTAATATTTTCAAAAAAATAACGAACCCTTTGTTATCCACGAATAGAATTTCAGCTTTGGATATTGTCCATTTAGTGTAAATTCAATCACGCCTTGAAAACTCATAACATTGATTCCTTATCCTTTCAGTGCTTACTTTATTACACTGCATATTAAGCAGCCTTTTAACACGTTGTTAAATTGTGTAAATTAAACATCGCCTCATCCTATTACACGACCTGCACAGTTTTGATCAGATTACATATAACATCACTTCCATATGATTGTGTTTAACCATTTCTTACCGATTATGAAAATAACATCACTTCAACTCGTTTATGTATAGCAATTCCGGCATCAAGGTATGGTTACAGATTTATCAACTCTATCATTTTAGTACAACGAAAACGATGAACCTAACTATCTTCTGTTGCTGTATCCAGAGATAAAGTAATATATCTCTTCTAGAAGAAATGCACACATCGCTCGGTCTTGGCCTCAAAACTATGTGTTGCCCTTGTACCTGAATCTGTCGTACATACTTGTACGTCCAGTCATGAGTCCAGCCATGATAGGCTTATTTCGCCTTGATCCCGCTTTATCAAAATTACTTCTCAAAAACAATAATTAAGCACACTTCTGCGGCAAAGCATGACAGATTATTAGGATTGAGGTGGAACTTACATATTGTATCTGGTATTGTTAACCATCTGGGTAGGTTTGCACAAGCCGATTAACAGGACTTTAAATAGAGTGATCCTTGTGGCAAACAATCCATGTTAGGAATCAGGATATATTATGTCGAGCTTTAATCGTGGAGGACACATGCAATTTATTATAGCCTACAAGAGCACTCCGACAACTTTAAGAATTATATCACTTTTATGCTACATGTATACATTTGCATGATTTTATTCATTTATCAATGTATAATAAGACATCATATTAAATATCTTATGTACCAAAACGATATTTTTTATGCTCTAGATTATACTAACACGCATGGGCGTCACTTGGTGGGGGACAGGGGGGGGGGACCACTTTTTGGAGTTGGAAGGACTAACCGGCCATGGGG
>JAUTCZ010048081.1:0-11585 GCA_032273805.1 Melanodrymia brightae | reverse complement strand
TTTCGCTGTGGAGGATCGATCTCTCGACCCATCCCGCCACAGGCGGACATCTTACCTCTGAGCTACTTCCCGCTCCCACCTCTATGTATCACCGTGTGGTGATCTGAGTGTAATAAAGTTCTGTTCTGTTCCCAACTGAACCAAGTGCGCACGCGGACACCTGACTGACTCCAGTGTGTTGGTTTGGTTTGTATTGAATTTCAGAGGGTGATTTGGGCGCTAATTTTGAACGGCTCGGCCGAAATATTAAATCTCCGATATATCTATCTAAAAGAGAGTTGTGCGAGCTCCGACTATAGCCTAGAACCTGACTGCTGTAGCCCCATTTGGATGTTTGCGTTTGGCAGCAAAATGTGCAGACGCCACTGAAATATCTTTGCAGACGACACGGTTTAAGAATGGCGCCGATTTCATCTAATGATTTGTACACTCTCGCCTGCTTGTTCGCTGTTGTGTATCACATACCTTATCGGCTATAACACTTCTGCTATCACCTGCCTATATTTACACACACATTTCCCAAACGTTTCTCCCCTGTAAGGCCACACTTTTTTATCTTTAGGATTACGGATTTTATTTTGAAGGGGGCAATGTCGGAGGATGGAATAAAAGTAAAAATACAATTCACCCAATTCCTGTTGATATTTTAATTTTTTTATGTTACGGATGTTTTCAGTAAGAAGTTCGGGATGGAGGACAAATAAAGAAAAAAGATCCAAAAAGACTAGTACTTTTATTTATGTCACATTTTCCCAACACTGCCTCTGTAAAAATTGTAAGTGGACGGGAAAATAAAATAAAAAATTGCCTGAAAACTGAATTTCGTTTTTTTCATTTTGGCAAAATGAACGTCAGCGGATCCGTAATCCGAAAAATAAAAAAAAGTGTGGCGTAACAACTGTCTGATAAAATATTCACGCGCAAGTACGACGCGCAGCTCAACTAGCCAATTAACGATCGTGTGTCATGTGATTTGTCTTCAAATAATTCTAATACTGTTAGCTCAGCCGCTGTTACGTATCTGCCAATAATTATATCAAACATAATTATAAGAAAGCCCCGCCTCTATTATGTCAACTAGGCCAAATATATAAGCTATACACAACATTTGTAGTATGATTTTGTAGATAACTTTAGTTTCGTTTAACGTAGAGAAAAAAGGTAAACATTTTTGAAAATTAAAAAAATGTGCTGTTTTTGTGTGCAAATTATATAACTTTAGGTTAACACATAAAAATAGTGTAATGCAAATACATACAAAAAAACCTTTAGAAAAAGCAATGGCCGACGATGGATTTTTCTGAAGATTTGTCCTACCTACCTACGCCATGAAACTTATTATTGAGTTTGTAATAGGAAATAAGTAAACAAATTGTTAAAACTTATGCTAACAACTATATGTTATGGCTAGCTTGTTTCTGTTTACTTATACATGTATTAGCTCTTATAGGTTTCCGGGAAATTATAGATATGTATACAACGCCCATATACTTCGTAACGTTACTAAGTTGAGAAAGACAAAACGCTAGTTACTGGTTCAAACGGATCCACGACTGTCTGTCTTCTTAAAACAAACACGCACAGACGTTGCAGCCAAATTTTAATACACAAAGGCATAAGTTACACGGAAGGGAGCAGTCTATACGTTTATCTTAACAAATACGCGCTTTACAATTTTAATACATTGCGCTATCTACAAACACATATTTAGGGGCAGGACTTTTCTTTGCCAGTTAATAAGTAGTCGTTAGAAGTAAATCTATAACTTAAAATTAGTTTAATGTTTTTTTTTACATTTGCGTTAGTATTATTATTTATTTTGAACAGCTCCTGGTGTTTCATGGTAGAAAAATATCTAAAAGCTAAAGTTTGTTTGTTTAACGACGCCACTGGAACACATCGATTATAAATCAGCGGTTATTGGACGGCAGATGCATGGTTATATTGACAAATGGTCTCAGAGGAAACCCGTTGTCGCCGCTTCGTGGGTTACTCTTACCGAAAAACAGTAAGGGGTCTTTTATGTGCACTATCCCATAGACAGGATAGCACACAACACGGAATTTGATAAACTAGTCGTGTACCACTGGCTGAAATGGAAAATAACCCATAAAATGTTTTGCGCTGTGGAGGATCGATCCCTTGACCCATCCTGCCACAGGCTATTTCCCCTCCTAGCTGCCAAGTCTGCCTTGAATTAAATATTCCCTTTTTAATAGCAAGGTACATAAATAGTATTGAATGTATGCACATTACTTTCAGTACGTGAAATTGGGGATGTTTAGACTTTCCTTTTAGTAATTTGGGTCCACATTGTTTACAAGTTTCAGTACGATTCTAAAACCGGAAGTTCACTGACGGTACTGTTAACGTGTTAATTTCGTTGTCACTTCGTGTGCGTAAACGTTCAAGCTGCACATGTCTTTCAGCGGACACATTTAAAAAGTTACTATGTTATCTGATCATACTAAAATTACCAAATATATTATTCCTATCTAACATCTTCTTTGTTACTCTGCTGTTTTCATTTCAACAACAACATGATTCTATTTGTTTTTAGCACAAAGAAGATTTCCTTAAGGGAGATAACTTACTTTTAAAACTCGTCGGTTTTGTACATAATTATACATTTATACTGTTTAAACAAAAGTATGGGATAGTAAAATATAATACAATCTAACAGTGATGTTGTAATATATATTACAGTAATAATTAGTCGCAAAGCAAACGCACTCAAATTACCAATCAAGATTATAAGAGTGCTATCTTCGTCAGAGATCTATTTATAATAGATATCAGTAAGAGGGGATATCATAATAATTTATCATGTAAGCATGGGCCCGTCATTTCCTGCCGAAAAGTGGTTGTTGCATGGGTTGGGGGACCGTTTGTGACAAATAGTTTTTGCTGAGAAACCACCGTTCACCCAGAACAATTATGTCTCTGGTCGCATGTATGGTATACAATACATTACTGCGTGGTAATGTGTTATTTGTACTAAAAAGTGGGGTGGGGCTGGGGGACATTTGTACGTTGCCCGCCCCCCACTCCAAAAAACGCCAGCAAGGTGTCTCGGCGTCAAAAATGGTATGATGTAGCCTAGTGTTGACGTGCGTGGATATAATATATATGACTAAATCATATCCAACCGATTTCGATTAGTATGACTGATAACGTGCATATAATTATGTCAACGTGTTTCGCAAGCCGCAAAATATTATAGGACTAATCCTCACATAAAAGATTGATCAACTGTGGACCGATGTTTTTAAATAACATTCAATCCGAAGTTTGCTTTGACCCCACCCTTCCCCCTCCGAACAGTATCCCTAACCTTCACGCCAGTTGGAAAAATAGAGATGGTTTTAGCTGGTTGTCCCCGGTCCTGGACAGTGGCGTGTTCAGAGAACAAATATATCGCGAGTTCACGCTAGACTGTTTTTTGTACCAATATTAAATGAATGTGACACGATTGGTACCAGTTAAAATACACGCGAGTTTACGCGATATAACGCGTCTCTGAACACGCCTCTGCCTTGCGTTCAATAGCGCGGGCGTTCGGCTTCTGAGGCAAAACGTTATCACACCGATATTTTGCATTAATGTGATGTGATAGTACACGATCGGTACCAGTCACATAGTTCCAGTGCGCTCGCGCTATTGAACGCAAGGCTAGTCTTCATATTTACCATGTTGAGTCAAAATGCCTCCCAAAACGTAGACGTTCTATTAGATTTATAAATAAAGCATATCTACGCTTTTTAGTGGATAAGAGAAATATTAATTTTCACGAGTGAGGAAGAAAAAGTTATTTTCACGAGTTCACGAATGAAAATAATTTATGTTCTTTTTCGTCTTCGCGAATGAAATATTTCCGTATACACTAAAAAACGTACAACATTATGTCCTATGAATTATGTGTGCAAATTACATGCAGTTGTCATTTTCAATAAATAAACTTATTCACAGACTATTTAAACCGGCAGATTATATTTGTCAAGCAGCCAATAATTACTTGAATCGATGTTTTTATCCTGTACACTATTAATTTTGGCATTCAGCCAACTTTGCTAAACCAGAATAAATGAAAACATAAATAGTTATTTTCACTAGGTAGTTATAGCAATTCTCTGATATTTTTCTATATTTTGTACGCAAGCATAATATTAATAATAAAGAAGACTATATATTATGTTGTTTACTTGTATATATTTTGACTGCACGGCGAATGCGGATTGAAAACCTCTGTAGTGTTTGTATTTATGTAACACGCGCTCTGTGTCATGCCAGATATGCAGTAGCAGACGGTAACAAAGTCAATAAAACACATGACCTTGTCATAGCAGTCAGTGTTCGTTCTACCAGCATTATCTCTCGTGTGAAGCTTGGTGTAAAATGTTGCTGACAGTCCATTCTTTGGCAACATTATGTCCCACTGTGTCTGCTTCTTGGAAGGGTTAGCTAACGAATAAGAAAAGGATAAAGTGACTTAATCTAATGGCTACACCCAGAGAAGAAAATTGGTCACTGTATCACATAACCAAGCTGATTGATTTTTGTGTGTGGGGAGACACGCATACATTTACAACAGTAACAACACTAAAATGAAAGTACCAAGACCGAAGTCGATGTACGGTAGCCTCCCAACCCGTCCCGGTGGCGCAGTGGTTGACGCATGGTAGGTACAGGGTTCAAATCCCATTCGTGGCATATGAGAGTTGTAATCCCAGTAACGACTCAAATCCATAGTGAGTGCTCAATAGGTAGATAATACTTCCACTTACACTGACCAGTGTCCACAACTGGTTTAACAAAGGCCTTGGTATGTAGGCCTAATGTCCTGTCTGTGGGGAAAGTGCATAATATTATAAACGATCCCCTGATACTAAGTCTTATCAATTAGGAGTAGCGGGTTTCCTCTATCATACGAACACTAACTTCTGTCGTAGACGTCCTTGAATCTTAATTTGTACATAAGCTATAACTACCTAACTAAATAACTAACTAATTAACTAACTAACTATGCGGTGTGTACAAAGTCATTGTGATTCTACACTTTTGAAATAATGGGATAAATAAACCGATTACTTATTAATGTATCTAAAACACTAAACAAAGCCTAAATTTAGCGAATCTAAAAACTGTTTTATTACCATGAATACACGTGTTAAATAATATTTACCGTATATATTATATAGTCTAGACCCAACAATAAATAATAGTATGTACATATTGAGAAGTGTGTGTTATTTACGTGGGTATAGATTTACGACTGCATAGCGAATGCGGAGTGGAAGCCTCTCTTGTGTCTGTATTTGTGTGGTACGCTCTGTATGTCGTGCCGGCTGTCCCATGAATTATTATTACAAGAACTGCTATTTGAAATATCAGTCCGTAGAGAGAAGACATTGACGATGACAGGGGTAGATGTAAGCCCCATGTCCGTCTCCTGTTCGTTGTCATTAGCAACTTGCTTGTCTTTCATCTCACACGAATTTCTATGATAGTCACTTGTTTGAAAGTTTACTGGTTTATTTCCAACATGGACAGTTTCACTATCGGTATTTTCTTGAGAATGTAATCCATATTTTGACGATGATATTTTGTCGATTGTCTCTTTTTCGTACGTATTTTGTTCTCTGAAATACTGCTTTGCTTGCTTCGAGATTTTTGTAACTATTTTTCTGGAATGCATTTCTGGTGAATTCTTGCAATCCGAACTCGGCAATTCAATGTTAGACACGGTGAAAGACGCCAACCGCGGTAACGAATTTTGGAATTTTTCGTCCACACATGATTTGAGATTGGATGATTCCGATAACTGTGTCTGATCCAACTGTTCGGCAATGTGACGATTCAGTGAAGCCAGTTCGTACTTCAGTTCAATATTCTCCTTCTGTAGAGACATGAACTTGTCAATGATGTCTTTCTCTGTGCTTTTCCTCTTCATCCGCGACCGTCTGGCCGAATCGTTGTTTTTAATTCTCTTTGACCAGTAAAGCGAGTCCTTCCTATCTATGGGCACAAATTCTCGCTCAGCTCTCTGAAGCAATGCGTCAGTCTCATTAAAGCCTGTACTTACGTTTTCACCAACTTGAACAGTCCATGTGTGAGACGCATTTTGCGATAAACAAAACTTTGTGTTACTTCCATTTGTTAACATCCCAACATCGTTAGTATTTTGACTTCGGTAGTCGTTTGTCTCGAATGTCTTCGTCAAATTTTGTTCATTGTGACGAACCAATCCTATTTGAAGACTGCCATCACAATAAGTTACATCGCATGGTTCAGCTTTGATACCAGTCACTGGATCCCTGTTTAGTTTGTTCAATGCGTTGGAATAGCTCTGCGGAGTTTTGTTTTGAGCAAACATCTCATTCGTAGTGCCTGAAAGTAATAGTGAGCGTTTATTTTATCAATAATATATTTTTAACAAATAACTCAACAAAAAATGATGAGAAAACAACAAATACTCTCCGTTTGAACCATAATAAAATATAATGAAGCTCAACGTTTCTATTAACGTCAGGATTGTAATATTTTGAAGAATTACAGTACAATGTCTTTTATTACCTCTGCCATTTTTACATGTATGTGCCATAATTTTATCTACGAGCAGACCAGGCGTCATTTTTTACCTGGAGTGCGCATTTTATGATAGAACCATATGCCTATTTTTTTAAGTTAGCCTTATCTCAAATGATAAAATAAAGAATACGCTAAAGCGTAATCTAAATTGTTAAACATCAAGCGCTTCGTATCAATTAATATAATACACATATAATCGCGTATATATTATGTTATATAAATATAATGTATATGTATTGCTTACTCAAGAACAATACAACTATTATAATTAAAATATTTAAGTTTCAAATTGGAAATATTTTACTTTAAGCGCATACAGATTGAACTAGGAAATTAATTACCCTCATACAACTCACATTGCATACTCACCCGTCTATTAGGAATAAGAAGCAAATCTTTCTCTTCCAATAATATTGTAAAACTCAGTACCATTAATGTGCTTCCACAATGCCCGTGTAAGTAATGGGAGTATTACATAAGTTACCACATGACCGACACCTTAATACACGTAACTGTTACTTGTCCCAAGTCCCGTTACATCACTGATACACTCTGCTGGCTCAGTCCGTTATGCAATGCAGATTCGCTTGCTTTCGATAATTTATTATACACCTGTTACGTGATTCGTCGTATGTCAAGGCGTACTTACATAACTGTACAAACAGTCTTTGTTGCATGTGTAAAAGTGTATACACATGTTTTGTCTTCAAGTTGTAGTCTATCGGTCTCTCATTATCTCGTTCTCTTTTCTCCACCCCTTCCCTTTACATGTCTGTGTCTGTCTGTACGTCCTGTCTGTGAGAAAGTGCTTATAAAAGATCCCTTGCTACTTGCCTCCGTATCCCCCACTCCACTCTGGTCAGAACGGCAGCTCAATCTCAGCGCCCTCTACAACATCCTTCGGATGGATGAAGGCGTTAAACCACATTACCATTACCATGCCTCCGTAGCGCAATGGTTAATCCATGGTAGGTACTGGGTTCGAATCCCATTCGGGGCATATGGGATTTTTATTCCCAGTACCACCTCCAACCCAGAGCGAGTGCTCCGCAAGGTTTAACGAGTAGGTGTACTTCCACTTACACCGACCAGTGTCCACAACTGGTTAAAAAAGACCATGGTATGTACTGTCCTGTATATAGGCAAGTTCATGTAAAAGAATCCTTACAACTTATCAAATAGAAATAGCGGATTTCATCTCTCATGCTAACACTAACTTCTGTCCTGGGCAAGCAGTCGAGGCAGCTGGACTGAGTGATCATAACATACGTGCTTGCACGTAAATAACTAATAACGAATTAACTAACTTATCAATTCGGGGTAGCGGGTTTCCTCTATCATACTAATACTATATTCTGTCGTGGATAGGCAGTCGAGACAACGGGGCTGCGTGATCATGACAGACGTGCTTTAACCTTAATTGGATGTAGGCACGTAAATAAGTTATAACTAAGTAAGTAACTAAGTAAGTAACTAAGTAACTAGATAAGTAACTAGATTCACAGTTATACCATGTCGTTATTTTATTATTATACATGTATCAGGAGTGTGTATTAACAATCTTATTATGTGCTTGTTGGTGTGTGCTTTATACTGGCCAGATGTATTGATGATATTATGTGTAGACTGATCTGTAAACATGTAATACCTTGTTTACCTCCTCCACCCGGCATAACGCCCACTCCCCAGTCACACCGCGCAAGTATCAAACCCCTCTTGCGTAATATTACGCACACGGCGTTGTAATATTACGCACACGGCGTTGTAATATTACGCACACCGCGTTGTAATATTACGCACACGGCGTTGTAATATTACGTACACGCGACAAGCACGCTGGAAGGCTATGACATAATTTTATCGAAAGATTACAGCGGGAAGGGCAGTTTGTCTGATTATGCACATAGTGCCAACATTATCCAATACAAACCCTCCTCACTAATGAACATACATGAATAGAACGTGCATTATAACTATGTGCAATAATTATTGTGACGAATCCCTGTCGTGGACAGAACTCTCTGGCGAAATCGGAGGTTGTGCCCATGGCAGGTGTGCTTGAATAGTTGTGTGATGGAAGCACACACAAAATTACCCAAGCCCACCCAATTGTGACGAGCCTCCGTTCCTTCCAACGCCCAACACAATGGCACTGTTATACCTGTTTACTGCTACTGCTGCTGCTGCTACTACTACTACTACTACTACTACTACTACTACTACTACTACTACTACTGCTGCTGCTGCTGCTGCTACTACTACAACAACAACAACTACTACTACTATTACAACAGCTACTACTACTACTACTACTACTACTACTGCTGCTGCTACTACTACAACAGCTACTACTACTACTACTACAACAACTACTACTACTACAACTACTACTACAACAACTACTACTACTATTACTACTAATACTACTACTACTACTACTACTACTACAGCAGCTACAACTACTACTACTACTACAACTACGTCTACTACTACTACTACTACTAGTAGTACTACTCATGCTACTACATCGTCCATTCATCTATCCACCCACCCACACGTAGGTCCGTCCCTCCTTACGTGCGTCTGTCCATCCATGCATCCATCCATCCAATGATTTCAAAACTAGCTTTGATATAATATGAACAACGTTGTATGTAAGACGATGTTTTCCGAAGAGTTTGGTGTTACATGACATACTGCAATATAACACCCCGCATTCATTGTTACTTGCAGTAATTAGGCCCTCAAATATATACCGTAAGTAGATTACACAAGAACACCGTACATGTATGCAGGATGGCGTTGTTATGCGGTCAGTTCTTAGCTTTAATAGTTTGAGGGATTACGTCGTCGTCTTGTTGTGCTGCTTCTGTGTAGCCCAAGACAGACGTGCTTGAACCTTCAGTGGATGTAAGCACGTGTCAAATGGTTGATTGATTAATTAGAAACAAACAATACAGTTAGCGTTGGTATTACTAGTTATAGTTAATAGTTATGACTTATTTACGTGTTTATGTCATGGTCACGCAGTCCAGCTGCCTCGACTGCCTGTCCAGGACAGAAGTTAGTGTTAGTATAATAGAAGAAACCCGCTACCCCGAATTGATAAGTAGCAAGGGATCTTTTATGTGCACTTTCTCACAGACAGAACTGTAGGCCTACACACCACGGCATTTGACGAACCAGTTATGGTCGGTATAAGTAGAAGTACACCTACCCATTGAGCCGTTGGAATCGGTACTGGAACTAAAAATCCCATATGCCACGAATGGGATTCGAACCAAGTACCTACCAGCCAGAAGTCCGAAGCGTTAACCACTACACCACGGAGGTACTCTTTAAAAGTCAGAGCTAAGAATGACAAAAACCCTATTCTGAATGAGCCTTCGTCTAGTGAAAACTTGACTGATGAGAAAAATAACGTTTTCCTTGATACTACATGTAGTGAAATAGAAATTTAAACTGGAATTAGATATAACCACGGTACATTTAGTATCTTTGGAATTTTAGATTTTAAAATTTAAACGTACGAAATCATTTTTTGAACAAAAAAGATATAAACATTACTCAACGCCCTTTTTTAAATACATTTACAAATGAACAAGCATGTGATAATTATATTCATAACTATATATATATTACATATCACGATTACTCCTAAAAAGTGTCCATTTTCATCAAAATATTTGTTGTGACCATTCAGAAAACCCATAACAATAAATTTACTTCCATTCTCATAGATATTGCAAAGTTTAATAAAAATAACATATATATTGAGTACATTCATGGGCGTCACTTGGTGGGGGACGGGCGGGGGGGGGGGAGGGGGCACATGTGTCCCCACTTTTTGGAGTTGAGGAGGCTAATATGCCAATGTCCCCCCACGTCTTAGTATAAATAACACATGTCCCCCTCCCCCATCCCGACCAATTTTCTTCTGAAAATGACACCCATGAGTACATTAATAAACTGTAGGCCTAATTGTTTTGTTCCTTTCCTGCATTTCAAATAATGGACGCGACATTGTTTTCTCTTGAAATGTAAAACGTTTGGTACATAGAGAATAATACGCGAGTGGCCGTTTCTACCACGAGTTGTTTCGCAAGTTAGATACGGTTTTAAACAATGAGCTGCAAGATAATTGATATCTAACGGACACGAGTGTGGTATTCTATTTATTTTCTTACATACCTTAAAACATTTTCAAAAGAAAACGCGGTTTCCAACTAAACAATTGTTATCTACGTCTCAAGACGACACCACTGCTACATATCTGGGCAAAACGCTACGAGATCTTTGCGGGGCAGCCAATCGCTAGCCTTTAAACATCTATCTGAGAATAATAATGAAGCAGTGACGCTGTGAATGACCCGCTTGACCCCGTAAACAATTGTTGTTTGTCGACTTGTTATCACATAGCAATAGCACGCATGGGTGTGTAAATCTGGCTTTCCATATGTACGTTTTTCTCGTCCGTCATCCGTCATCCGTCACGCGCAAAATACCCATCCCTACTAAACCAGTTGTACCCTTTCCATATATGGGTCAACATATATTATGTTCGTCACAAGTCATCCGCCTGTGTATACGCGTCATCCATCTACGTTTTTATCACCTAGCTCCACCCCTCCCCCCCACCCCCCACCCCCCGATGCGTATTTTGTGCATAACGCAGCCTAACAGAAGTTCATGACACGACGTCATACTCATATAATACAGGACTGGTGGAATCTCAAACTCAATAGTCTACACTCCATAAGTTGGTATTGAGATTGGAGTCCAGAATCTATTTGAGTCTGAGATATTAACAGTTTTATAAGCACGGGGCCTGGCATTCCCTGAAACAACGTCATACGCATCGGACTTTCCCATTCCTTTGTCGCACGTGTTTTAAAGCAGAACATAAATTTTATGAAAAGTAAAGTAAAGTTTGTTTTATTTAACGACGCCTCTAGAAACACATCGATTATAAATCAGCGGTTATTGGACGTCAGACG